>JAVSBS010002084.1:22864-47849 GCA_033124195.1 Coracias cyanogaster | reverse complement strand
ATTGGAACAGGCTGCCCAGGGAGGTGGTGGAGTCACCATCCCTGGAGGTGTTAAAAAAATAGGTAGATGTGGTGCTTTGAGACATGTTCTAGGGGTTAGGGAGATGTTTGAAGAAGGTTGGACTAGATGATCCTAGAGGTCTTTTCCAACCTGAATGATCCTATGAAATAGAGAAAAATATGAAAATGAAAGAAGGTCACCATTGCAATACCAGCCTGGTACGTATGTGTACATGCATTCCTAAGCAAATCTTGACTTGTCTGCAATTGCCACCTAGTGGCTAGTTAAAAAGTAAAAATATCCATTTTCCTTGTCAAAAACCACAGAATTATACTGACTTCTGGTAAAGGATTTCTTCATTTTTGGCACTAGTTACTGTTTTTCAACAGTGAACAATCATTCAAAAGTAATGGACTCCACTCTTGCCTTACCCAGCAGCATGGAATTATCAAGGTTTTAGACGTCAGTCAAGTGGCAGACTTACAAATAACTCATCATCTTCCCACAAGCTTAAGCAGCTTTCAAGTGAATACAAGGAAAGAAGAAAAGGACAACCAAAAATAATGACTTTAGAGAGCTGGTCATAAGAATAGTGTATTTGATTTCCTGTGACTAATCCTCTTTCTGTGATATTCTTTGAAATTTAAACCTGGCAATGACCTCAGGTGAATGTTATAGCAGCAGATGAGAAAGGACTTCAAGAATACTTTTTTAAAATAAGAAAAAATATATCGCTTTGCTAACTTATTGATTTGACATGTTTTGTGACAAACTTTGTCAAGTCATGGGTTCAGCCCAGATGCTTGGTTATACACAGACAGATTACTGACCTCTGCACAGCAAGCAAGGGAGTTTGTATATAAACAGCTCTATGTATTTTTCAAAAAGACACAGATTGCTTTTTTTTCCCCCATATATAAACTAAATTTAGTTACTTATTTCATTTCATTTTCCTGAAAGAAAATTATACTCCATCTCTGTTAAACTAATGCTCACCAATATGGAAGAGTATTAAACTCTGGGATGAACTCCCAGAAGATCTGATGTGGTTTTGGTGAAAAAACAGTGCTAAGGCATAGAGATAACAATTATTTGAGTGGCAACTGAAGATAGTAAATATTGCACTAGTTTTATATTAGCTGTATATTACAGCTTTAAAGTAAACAGTATTAGGGGAATATTGTCCAAAGGCACAAATACTAGACCTCTAAACACAGAAAAATTACAAGATTGCCAGACTGGAGGAATTTCCTTTCCACGGAAAAGATGTAACAGTTGTTTTATGAAAGGGTAAAATTTAGCATCTCGAACAAGATTGCTCCACATACTGAGGAATTTACGGAACATATGTTAGCAGGGAATTCCTCTTAAAAGGCTACAAAAGACTGTGAACAGGAGGTTCGTTGAAGGAGCTAAAAGGAAGCCTAAATAACCAAAGTCTCTTTCTTTGCTCACGGTGAGGAAAGAGCAATTCTTGGTTTGATAGAAGCAGTCCTTAACTAAATTCCTAAGAGCCACAGCCAGCAGATGACCATGTTAGTACAGGAGAACTAAGGACAACAAGGCCACACAGGAGTCAGGAAGACGACCTCTGTCCTACTCTGTCTATCTTCAGTGACCCTTCTACAAACCTCTACTTTTTATTGTTGTTCCAAACCTGAGTGACAGCATCCATCTTCAAAACTCTGGGTGAAACTTCCTGAAGTTTTATGAAAAGATATAGAGGAAATAAAGAATTGGCAAATTTTCCACTCATTGACATAGGAAAAAAAAAAAGAACTGTCAGCAGAGAAAGCTAAGTGTGATAGGGATGTAGAGCTACAGAAATCGTTTTCCTGAAATCTTTGGGATGCCAACGACAAAGATTTTGAAAAATCAGTACTGTCTGAATACTGGACCATTCAGGACAAGAAGTCTCTTTTGTTGTACCTAACTTTTGATCTTCCCCTACAACCCATTATCTTTTTATTATTCTCCATTTCTGTCATCTCCTTTTTTCATCTCATCAGAACTTTCAGATTTTTTAAAAGTAATTTTTGCTGACTGAGATACAGAAATGGAGAAGACTAATGTACAGTAGGATTCTGTATAGCTAAATAAACTACTCAAATACTTTTCTTATATTAAAGCATAATGAAACCTATGCTGGGATCAGAATTAGACTATATTTTATCCTTGCAAAAAGTAATCCAGCCAGTAGAGGAATATTCTAACACCTCTCACTTTTGAGAGCTTGTAAGACAAGACATAATTTGTGTGCCTGAGATTTCTTTTTTTTAACTGTCCCCTCAGAATATAAACCTCCGAGCCTTCGGTATTTCTTAAAAGTGTATCTCTAAAAATCCCATTCACGGAATACTTCACATGAAGAAGGAAAAACCTCCAAGCAGAATTTTAAAAATTTTAATCAGCTCACAAGAGGTCTCAACAGACAACTTCGTAACAAATAGGCGCACAAATATTTAAACTACTGTAAGGATCATAGGTGCATTTCTGCACATTGCCAAAGATTCAGTCTGAGCAACTGTCTTACGGATGAGGACAGTAAAACTGAACTCGGCAGGACACGGGCTCTGTTAAACTCCTCAGTACAGAGGCGTCATGACTGTGCAGCACTGAGGCTTCAAGGGAGGCTGGCATATGCCAGCCTCAAGCATAAAGGAAGTGGCTCGGCCAGGAGTTGAAATTTGTAAGGATAAACAGTGGAAAAACAAAGACTGTGACAGGCTACAAGTGAATTCTTTCTTGTAACCAAAATACCATGCTAACACTGCTCTTAAAGTATTCCAAACTTACATGGAATCAGACAATAAAATTCCAAAGGACACAACATAGTGTACACATTAACTTCTGTAACAGAATACTTTAAGTAATAGATATGACTAAAACTACTTCACTTTAAAAACAACTTGTAATGAAAGCTACATAGCTAAAAAAAAAAACCCCACTTGTTCTTATCAAAGATGATGCCAGTTTTGTTTCTTGTTAGCTATGTGTTCCAGTCACACTCACACTAGAGAAAAATAGCCTGGAAGTAGCACAAGCTGTATTCCAGGATGGATTTCTAAAACATGATCCATGCATAGTTTTGGCTCTGACCTGCAGAATTCCCAAAACATTGCTAGGAAAGGCCATTCAAAGGACAAAATAAATCAACATATAACCAACTACCTTAACAAAGCCCACTCAACAGCTGTGGCACTCAAGTGCTGACAATTTAATTTATATGTTGTGTATTGAAATGTAAGATCTTCGAATTTTAAGGAAACAAGTGGAAGTATGCAGTTAAACGAATCTTTCATATTTGAGCTGTTAATTTTATTTGCTCTCTATTTCTGTGCTTACGCTTAGTTTGTAGAAGAAATAACAGACTCCTTCTCGTATCCTGCGTAACTAAAATGCAAGCATTTTGTATGTTGATTACTGCATAGAGGCAATTTTAGATGGGCTACACATTAATTTTCTTTAAATAACACACTGCACAGTCATACATACAAAGATAATCCCAAATAGAAGAGAAGTCATATTAATGACTGAACTGCTCTTGTTACCACCGAATTACGGCCCAGATGATGCTCTAAGCTTTACGGAGCCAAATGGAAAACATCATACTATAAAATGTAGACCACGTATTGGCTACACCACACTGACCATGAGATTAATGAATTGGTACAAATCAGGAGCATTAACAGAAAATGCCAAAAGACATGCATATATCATAGACATGGATGGGATTATTATTATTATCATCACAGCATGGAGTACTACTAGGTGTACTCCAGATGCTAGGAGAACAAAGGCCTTATTTCTGCATTTGGATATTAAATCAACATGATGATATTCTGGAGCATCAGACACGAGTGTTAGGATACAACTATCAGTGATTTTTCATACTGTAGTTGTCATACCAATAATTAAGAACATCCTATTGTAATGTTTACAGAGTGGAAATTTTCATCATTAATGAAATTGAAGTAAAGTCTCATCAACATGCTCATTCACTCATTCAAGTTAAATTTCCCTATTATAAAACAAAACCTGTGATGAGCAACAAAGGAAATGGAGAACTTCTATCTCCAACATTGCAAATACAGTACAGTTTCTTTAAATGCTAAAGCCTTCAGTAAAATATACTTCTAAAAAATAAAGCAACAACAAACGAAACTGTGAAAACATCAAAACTCTGAATACTCATGAGAGAGTTTGAGTTCTATTAGTGCAGTCATCACAAGTGTATGACTCAAGAGCACTGGAATAAACATACTAAAAAGAAACATGGCACAAAATCGTTCTGAACACAAGAGATATGCAGAGAACACAGACCAACCATAACACACATGGCATGTGTGCTCTGGCTTTCTCCAACAGTGTGTCAGCTCATCTGAGGGACAGTTGTTTGTACTGACTAGAAAATATGACACCAAATTGTTTTGATGTAAGTCTAAGAAAATGCATCGATATTCTCATCTGTTAAGACAACCTACCATTATTTTAGAGAAGCACACATCAGAGCTTACTTACCTAAAAAGATTTTGTTAGCCTAGATGGCATTATAGAAGACTTTTGATAAGATGTTTTATACTAATCTGTAATATTTCTGACCTGTCTCTATCCCCAGTGCTTTCCAATAAACATACTTCTTTTAAAAAACCCACTCAAGTAAAATCAATGCAAACATAAGACCTGTCCATTTTATGTCACCTTCAGTAAGACAGTGTATGAAAACAAGTTTACAAAAACTGTATTCCTAATAGCACAGTTCAAAAGCAGCTGAGGTTTATTTCTGCAGAAGAAAGGAACCTGTGATCACATCCCTGCTCCCAGACTTGGTGCCTGGCTCCTTACATTGCATCAGCTCTGCCAAAGCCTTCTAAAAGCTGTGAAGGAAAGGGACAGGAGAAAGCCAAGACACTTCCAATTCGTTCAGCAGCTCACCACTATTGAAATGCCTTGTAAAACATCCTGTTTGTGCTGGAATCCAGTTGTGAATAGAGACTACAGACTTTCAGAAAGAGCATTGGTAGTATCACAGATCAGCCTGTAGCCTTCATGAGGCCTGAGACAAAATGCCTGAAATTTAAGAGCTGTCACCAGTTTTGATAGCATGCTTCCAAAAGTCCACCTCGATTGGTGTGTGCAAAGGATGGGAGACAAACAGGCAGCATCTCATCCACGCTGTCCATAAAAGAACCCAGAACCAATCCAAAACTACATTTGAGTTTTATCTCAGAGAATTAGTCCATTCACTCCAGAAGACAGCCCAGAAGGGAAGCAGGACAGATACAGTGCGACTAAACAGAAAAACTGGTTCACTAATTTGATTGACAGAACAGACTTCTTTTTGATGGCAATTGTTCAGCGAGCTCTCTACTTCAAGGGATGATCCCTCCCATTAGAATGAAACCCAGATGGGCAATTTATTATTCATACTCCAAACGCTATTAGTAACACACGTGTTCTAATAAACCAGCATGCAATTTTTCTATCATGCATTCACTATCAGAAAGTATTACTGCTATCTGTTGGAGACTGAGGTATATTAAATATTTTAGGTTCTTTGAGCACATTAACATTCAACAATCTAATCAGTTTCTCTTTCAAATTACACTCCTGCTTTCCAAATTAAAGGCCAATATGTTTCTTTGATTGACAGATTAAATTAAATTATTTCTTTGTCTTTTTGGACAAGCCAGTAAAAGCATTTTTCCTGGGGAGAAACAGGAATGCTTTTTTTTTTTAACTTGGTCTGAGAAAGCAAAAAATTGTATAAAAAGCATAAAACTTTTTGTTACTAAAAGGAAGGAAATGCCCCCTGAAGCCCATCACTTAATGCTTTTTAGTTTAATGATACAAACATCTTCTGAAGTATAGAAGTGTAAACTCATTAATAGCACTTCAGCTCGCTCTGCTGCAGAAGCCTGAAGGAAAGAAACCCTAATACAGAGTATTTGATTCTATTTCAAGGTAGGTTTGGAGAACATAAATAAGTCTTTACGAATGTAATAAATATATTTAATAGCAAAGTCACCTAAAAAACAAAATAATAAAGGAGTATCTTAAGGTAGACAAGACTAATATATTTATACAAAAATTAAAGTAACCTATTCAAATAATAAACCTAATTAACTTCCCCATCATGCAGTGTAAAAAATAACTAACTTATCGATATATTACAAAATAATTTGACTGAAGAATTTTAGGGTTTATATTTATTTTTAGTTTTCAGATACACAGGTTCTCACAGAGTAGCAAATAGACCAATCAAATCTGCCCGTTTAATGACGTGCTGTTATTATATAACACTTATTTGTGAAAAAAATGCATTAATTATGCAGCACACACATTGCAAAAGAAGAAACCAAATGAGAATGGAGTACATAGATGCCCACATGTAGAGTTGCTGACGTAAAGTTCTACCAAGAAACCCCCTCTAAGTTTCTGCAACTCAGAAGTCATAAAAAGCCACGTGAATAAGCTTATCTATCAAGAGAAACCCACATAAAGCCAAAAATATACATCATCCATACATCAGATGTGGGTTTTTCTGAAAGAAGATCACAGAAGAAGTTATCTTAAAAGAAATCCTGCTCTGTACCTAATGTCTGGTCATTTCCCCTTAAACCTGTGAGAAAATCCTTCTGGACTCCATTTAATGCCTTAAAAGAAAGAGGACAGATAGATCCATTACAAAACAAATGAAAGAAAGAAACCTTTGCTCAGGACCCCATGTCCCACAACCACTGCAGCAAATAGGACATTTTTTCTATTTAAATTCTCACTTTACCTGATTTACACTTATCTTTCAATTTAATCACTCCTTAAAGCATTTTAAAAACACAGTTAAAAACAAATTACCTCAGGAAATATTCAGGTAAAAGGTGACATATCATCACAGTAACTGAAAAAATATCTACAGTATTTCTGATTTCTGGCAAGAATCTTTCCAATCCCTGAACACTTAGTGAAGTGACTGGGCACTGCGGTATACCTTCTATATCAATAAATGATTCAGAAACAGATGGTGTAAGTTCCACAAACATTTCACACACAAAAAAGCCATGCCAATTTTTTACCTTATATGGCAAAGCCAGCCTTGGGCAACCCCGGATGCTAACTTTAACATCGTTATTTTGGAGAAAAACAACTTTTAAGAAAAGTAGATTTTGTGTCATTTTTAGCATGATGGGCCAAAGGTCACCTTATGTTGTATGCTGTCTGTTCAGCTCTGACTTGTAAATGCCTGTGCATCACATCAGAATACTTAGCAAACTGTGACCTTCATGATCATCATTTCCATCCTCTCCCATCACTTTCCCTCCCCGGGTGCGCGAGAAGCAGAAGCAGCAGTAACACTCCTCTATTCCAGCGTTAATTCAGAATCCTAGACACTGTCCTTTACTCAGCAAAAAGTATAAATTGTTTGATGAAAAATTGTACAGAAATACTTACCAGGAGGGTAGGAATATATATATATATGTATATTATAAAATATAAATATTAAAAAATATAAATGAAACCTGAACTGTGAAGACGGATAAAAAAAGAGTTAAGAAAGTCTCCAGTATTGTGAGGATGAGACCCTCCTAGGACAGGTTTCTGCTAAAAGTCACCTGGTAAGTCAGGACTTGCAAGGAGCCACGTGAGCCCACCCATGCAAAGTGGTCACACCATAACCATTATGTCTAATATTCCTCCTCCCAGGTAGAGCTGTAGAAGACCAAGGCCTTTTTCCCAAAACTGCAGAAAGCTTCTAATACCATTTGTACCCATGAAGCTTAAGGCTGGTACCTGTATAGAGAGACAAGCCGTACTCAAACCCCTGTGGGTAAGACCTGACAATACTTCTGGGTACAAGTTAAAAGGACAGTAGCCTCGTGGACTCCCTCTAGCCTTCATGAGCCAAGCCCCACTTCTGCATTTATTCCTCTCCCACAGGGCCAGAGGTCAGGTCTTTGCTAAGAAAGGCCACGATTAAACCAAACGGAATATTTCCACAGGTAGGCAGTCACTACTCTTTCACTGCCATGCCCCAGCCTGTGCCTTGACTTGAGGCCCTGAAGCCGTCTGCAACCCTGTCTCTTCCCACACCAGGTCCTGCACACTCGTCGGTGCAGCTATGAGCTGTGACAGAAGTGGAATGCAAAAGGCCTCATCAGTCCCTGCAGTCAGAGGCCAGCATGCTTCCTAAACTCCAAGAAAACTGGTATAAAAAAAATATATTCAATTATGCCCTTAAAAAAGTCACTTTCGCAAAAAAAACCCCAAGCGTCTAGCAGTCCAGAAAGTCCAGCCACAAGCATGTACATGGAGATCATTACAGCCGAAGACAAGAGAGGAAGCACAAGGAATCCAAGTGTCACAACCATATAAGCATCTGGCCAGAGCAACAGCCCTTCGTTACTATGAGGCCTGAAGCCAAATTACTTCAGGTAATATTAAATTCTGATCCACAAAACAGAAAGCACTCTGTTCTACAGTAAAACACCCAGTTAATAAGTTTTTTCTATCCACCATTTACACACAATATGGCAACTTAGATGAGAAAGATCATTTGATGTATTAAAATATTACATGTTTTAGATAAATAATATTAATTTTAAATGCTAATTAAAATGTAAATCTTCTAGCAGGCTCACTTACTGGATGTTTGGCTGAAAGTCTGCCAGTCGCAGTTCCTGTCTGGTTCCATGTAGAGGAGATAAATCCCTGTAGTCAAGTAAAGTAAAAATCAAAAAAAAGAAAAGGGTTAAGACATGCATCTAAATTTTATTAAGTATCAGTAATAAAAACTCACTGCAATCAGGACTACAAAATCAAACAAAATACCTTATAATTTTCCATATATAAAGGTTCTTAAACTGTAAGCACTGCAATCTTTTCACATCCTTTTATGATATATTTGAAATACCGTATTTTATGGGCTACATTTTATACTTCTACCTTTCTCATGCATGTTCGTAGTCCATCCACATAAGTTGATTTCATTTTATGAACCTAAATTACATAAAAGTTTAGATAAATGCTTATTTATAAAAATAAGAGTTTTTCAAATTAAAGATCTTAATTTCCAAATGCGTATTAATTTGTTTTGTAGACTTTTTAAAAGTCTGTTTTATGTTAGTAAATAATGGAAGTAAACTTGACATATTAGCATACATTAGGTAAGTGCTCGGTTATACCCTAAAGCCAGTTCTTTGCAGATGCTAGTAAGTGAACTATTGGAATTTATTCCTTTACAACTTATATTGCCAGCTTAATAAACTACACCAAAAAAGACACACACACACAAAAATCCCACTTTTTTTTTTAATCTTGGAAACTCACCCACTGAAAACCCAGACACTCTACGAGAGAGCAGACTAACTACGTTGTTTTGGATTTTCAGGGGGCTTGTCACTTAAAACACCGTAATTATCTCCTTCACTGTTAAAGAATTTCTCAAAGATTCACGATGGGTTTACACTAGGTTTGCCTTTTATTCTACAGAACTCAGAGTTGGGTCACCACCTTAGTGAGTAACAAAGGAATCACAGAGAATCAGACATATATATACACCTATTTAAAATGGTTACACAATCGGTGTTATTTTCCTAAAAGTTCTTGGTGGTTTTCCACAAACTCATGACCCTTCATTCTTCATTAAATCAACAGTCCATAAAACTCCAGTCAATATGTCAGTTCATCCTTTTGTCTCGTTTCAGTTCCTCTTCAGAAGATACGTGTCTCCATCTTCATAGGTCACTTCAGTCATTAGGATCTTCTATCTTCCTGCACCTTTCAAAATTCTAAGAACTCTATTTAATCTGTGTCTGAACCTATTTTATAACATGCTTACTCTAAGCTAATCACCTCTAATTTATTATCTAACCTTTTCCTAAATATGATTCTGTTGATCCAGCTGGACGGGGTTTTAAACCAACTGTGGCAGGGGTACAGGGGACAGTTGAGGAGCAGCTTCCATTGTTCTACTATATAAAATTCTATTACATAGTCCCTTACACCTGTTCAGGCAAACTTACTGCCTCTCCTAGATCAAGAGTACAACATTATTCTAACCTAAGTTCCTAAGAAGCCTATGTCTTAAATACTAAAACCCTAACAGGTAAAAATCTCTTTGCAATTCCCTCCTCCTGTTTTTCACACGCATCCCTGCGTTACTCCTACTTATAATTGTTGCTCAATTTTCTTAGAACAAAAAGTTATACAACTAATACAACATTTAAATAAAACAGTTACACAAGCTATCACAAGAATCACCATTAGTCCAATCACAATCAGTTTCTTAATCCAAGTAGACAGATTCGGAACCCGGGAGGTCAACCATGAAAAGGTATCGGTGAAACTGCAGGAAACATCATCTTTTTGCACTTGTTGCATCATTGCCCTCACTTCCCAAATCTGATGCACATCTAGCTGTATACATACAACAACTTGTATTTAAAACCGTGCAAACTCCTCCCTGTGATGCCAAAATCATGTCTAAGGCCATACGATTTTGAATCGTAATTTTTGAGAGTTCACTAACTTCTTTCTGCAGGGTGAAAAACCCATGTGCAGTGGAGTTAGGCAATTTTTCAATTTCTCCAGAAATGTTTAAAATAGCCTTCTCCAACTCACCCCTAATGATGGAATGAACCACGGTACAAAAGAATGAAATCCAGTCGGTCTTTCACTTAGAGGATTTTCCGACCTCCAGGTTCTAGTTTAAAAAGTTCTACGCCAGATAAAATTAGCCAATGATTTAGGATATATTTCCAAATTTGAGGAAAGCACACCTAGTGTACAAATTCCTCCCCATCCTCTGGGTAAGGCTTTGTATGCCTTTTTCCCCACACAAAAATAAAACTGCAAGGCTCTGCAGCTCAATCTAAGTTCAGAACTTATTGTGGTCACGTTTCCACATCACGTCCCATTTCCTACAAACTCATGATGTTTACATAACAATCGATTACAATGAATAGGAGGATACCACCGTTGTACACAGTGTACTTGGGAATAATTTCCAAAATTAGGCCATTCTATGTCCCAGGTTTGCTTCACATACTTTTCTGAAAAAGAGGTGTTATACCAATATTTTTTCCAATTGGCCTTTTTAGGAATAGGTATCCCTATAAGTTGCAAACCTTGATTCATAGCCTTGGGCAGGGCCATACAAATCCAATGTTCATTGAAATTCAGGTTGTTTCATTGATGCGCTCCTTCACTAACATGTAAATTCTCATTCCAAATCTCATTCCAATTTTCCTGGCTGACACCTCTGCATTTCCTAAGAGATGCTTTAAAATCAGAAAAAGATAACATACTATGATAAACATAAAGATTATTCAAGCGATATCCTATTTGATCTCCATCCCACCTAGAATACTAAGGACTCCAGAGGAGTCCTCAGGAGTTGATATTTGAAAGTATGACTATCATGCGATAAATTGAATCGATGACAGCACCAATCTCCCTTACCATGTATTCCCCACATTTGATGGTCATAGCACCAAGTGGTAATTCCCTGTGTTAGTTTGTAAATTTGTATGTGATATGAAGGGACAAGGTTTGAAACCCAAGTGTTCCAGACCCATTTTGAAGAACCATAACTGTTGGTCCAAGAACTCCACGGATCATCACCTTGACTTCTAACATTCGCACAGAATTCGATAGAGGAGTGAAAATCAAATATAGAGTCTCACGATCGGGTCTTCAGACAATCAAACACGAAAAGGTTTGTCCAGAGTCTGTCTGCAAGCAAGTAATCTGGCCCAAAAGTTCAGGAGAGCGATCACTGTATATAGTAATACTTTGATTGGTACAGGCATCTTGATATGGCAAAGCAAACTCGGTCCATAAAAAAGGTCTCACAGCAATAGCACAAGAAACAAAAAGACAATACAGGGCTCTAATAAAGTCCATTATTTTTCAGAATCTTTGAAGGCGAGTGGTGGATCCAGCTCCCTTTTCTGGCAACGTTAATGGCATAAGATGAGGTTTATACATCATAAGGTCCTTCCCATTTAGGTTCAAATCTATTTTTCCTTTAAAAATTTTCAATATACACCTTATCACCTGGTTTAATATCATTAACTTGAACTTCAGGGCTGACACCTTGATACTAATAAGCATGATTGTGTAGCTGGGAAAAGGAATTTTGCGAATACAAAAGATACTGCGTTACCCGTTCGTCTCCTTCCAAAAGGCTTGTCTTAGCTGGCATTTAAGTTCCCAGTACAGCAAGAATCCTTCCAAACAATATCTCAGCTGGAGATACTCCCACCGGCTGTCTGGGAGAATTACTAATATCCCATAACACCAAATTTAAAACATCAGGCCATTTCAGTCCAGTTTGCTTACAGACCCTAACAATTTTCTCCTCTAAGGTTTTATTCATTCTTTCTACTTGTCCAGAGGACTCAGGATGATGTGGAGTGTGAAACTGGCTCACAATTCCTAGGGTGTTATAAATATGAATTAAAATAGCTGCAGTAAAATGGCTACTCCTGAGTCGATAACCTCAGGGACTCCATACCTAGGAATTCTCTCTTAACAAAGCTTTTACAAGTCCCTTTGAATCATTCTTCCAGACTGGGAAGGCTTCAACCCATCCGGAAAGCTGGTCAGCTATCACCAACATGTAAGAATACCCCAAGGCTTTTGGCATTTCAGCATAATCAATTTGGAGTTTTTGAAAAGGAAAGGTAGCTGGTAGTCATTTTCCAGCTAAAGCCTTAATGTGAGTAGTTGCATATTGTTTGCATAATTTACAACTTTCACAAATCCTTTTTGCAGCCACATATATTCCAGGTACTGCCCAACGTCTTCAGATTCGAAGGGCCAGATTTTCTGGGTCTCTGTGAGTCTTTCCATGACGCCAGCATGTTAGTGGAATTAAATATCTTTTTGGAAGGAGAAATTCTTTAACATTCTTTGAGAAATTCTTTAACATTCACTTCCCGCTGATTATTTCTTCAGAACACAAAAACCAAATGTTTTTCCCTAAGAGTGTGCTCTATAGCACTAGACAAAATTAACAGTGAAGTTTTCCAAATCTTTTTGCAACTGAGTTGTTTGTTATAATCTAAGAACACAAAGCAGAAGTATAAACATTACACTTAAAAACCCTTAAGAATACCTACAACTTCAAATTTTAAAAAATTAAATGAATATTTGAATGAACTTACATTAAAGCCAACTTTTAAAAATTTAGTTAGCTGTAAATAATGTCATCTTTCTTGCTAATTTTACTTCAGTGCAACTCCACTATGTGAGAAATATGAGCTCACCTGACGGTATTCTAAAATTATCTTAGGCAAAGGATGAAGATCTTGCAACTTATGTAGCTGTAAAATAAAGAATGTGAATTATCGGTACACTTTTCTGTTAAGCTGTATTATTTAACAATCTTAACAGAGTAAATTTTGGAGGAAGAAGCTTTCTCACCAAGCTGAATGGACAAAGAACCGGCTAAAGAATAAATGTCCTTCAAGCATTTTTATCCTAGGCCCAAGGCGACCTTCATTCTTTCCTGCCTTCAGCAGGAGGGCTGGAGATTACTGCTTCCCATTTCATTTCCCTTCATGTACTAGACAGGTTGTGCCATAACAACTTTGAAAACATTGTGGCATGGGGTGAGGGTGTTACTTCTGGTCCTTTATTTTTTGTGTTAGACAGCATCAATGCGAGACGGAACATGATAAAAATAAACAAAACACATATGCAGACATACATATTTATACACACAGCAACAGGAGAATTTCTCCTGTTCATCCCCAGGAGGGGGTTCCAGGAGACCTTCAAGAAAAATTGAAATTGTCAAATCCAAAAGCAGTAAAATAAAGCATAATTCAATTACTTATATCATACATTACCATCGAGTTTTGTTAAGAAAGAGATTACTATAGAGATTAGATATTCATAAGAACAACAAAAATACTTGGAACTACAACAGTTCAGGGTGAAAAATAGATGCAACTGTACCAGAATGGAGATTTAAAAGCATATGGCCTCTTTACCTAGCATGAATGAATGAGTTAAAGTCCATAAAAAAATGACATGGTTTTAGCCCATATCTCCTGAAGGCAAAGAGAAAGTTTGGGTTGCTATTCCTTTCACCAGCAGATTTTATGTTAATGTTTTTTATTCCACCGTGATCTGCCACCCAACCAGTCAGTCATACTGAGCTACCAAAACCTGATGGTAAGAAAGTTTCCCTTGTTTGAGGAAGACAGTCACAGACGCACGCTGGTACTAAAGTTTTTAACTCTGGTTTATAGCTGAAGCGTAGCTTCAGCAGCTAGTTTGTTTTTCCCCCCATCATGGCGTGCAACTTTCATTTCTGACATAAGTAAATTGTGAGAGGCCTGGAGAACATGTTGAGAAGCAGCTGAGGGAACTGGGACTGTTTAGAGAAGAGGAGGCTGAGACCTTATTGCTCTCTACAACTACCTGAAAAAGGCTGTAGAGAGGTGGCCGTTGGTCTCTTCTCACAAGGAAGAAGCGATAGGACAAGAGGAAATGCCCTCAAGCTGCACCAGGGGAAGTTTAGATGGGATATTACAAAACATTTCTTTACTCAAAGAGTGGTCAAGCACTGGAACAGGCTGCCCAGGGAAGTGGTGGAGTCACCATCCCTGGAGGTATACAAAAAATCCATGTAGACATGGCAGGTCAGGGCATGGTTTAGCGGTAACGGTACTGTCGGATTGACGGTTGGTCTTGATGATCTTAGAGGTCTTTCCTAAACCTTAACGATTCTACGATTCTATAAATGAAGTGTGAATAGCATAACACAAAAATAAATCAAGATTGTTAGGAAAACTTTGGACAAATGACAATTTCACCGGAATATAATTTAGAAGTTTTGCTAAATCCTGCAGATGGTTTTAAAATCCCTCCCCATCTCACCACAACTTCTGAGGTGGACACAAGTTGTTGTATTTCAGTCCTGTGAACCTTCTCACACAGTGTATGCAGTTTTAACTTTTCAAATAGTACCTACAGTAAGGAAAAAAAACCAAACATAAAAAAGTTTCAGTGTTTCAAGGGCTGAAACAGAAAGGAAATTTTCGTGCCTGAACTTAAGTCTAGAAAACAGATTTCGAGGAAAATGAGCACACTGTAGCAAGGAGAACTAACACTGAATTGAAGAGATCGAATCTTTATTTTTGAGCTACTGAAAAAGTTGTATTTACTAAAACAAAATGCATCATTTATGTAAATATATTCAAATACAGATAATCCAGCATTGCCAGATCTATGAAAAACTTGTATCTCCTCCATTAAAATCAGAAAATAATATCGAAAAAATAATTCTTAAGGGCAATTTTATATGCTTTAATTCTTCAGTATCAATAACAATTTACAGAATATATAATAATCATAATGGTATAAGTATTACCTCTCTGAGCTGACTACTGCTGGTTAAAAGGAATTGTTCTCCAGCAACTCGGTGAGCTTCCTGTTCAAGTTCTTTGAGTCGCAACTATAAATTAGTACATCAGAATTATTCTGTTTGCATTACTATTTTCTTCAAGGGAACTTCCTAGGCTAACAAGCATGTATGACTTCTATTTAAAAAGAGGGTACTTCATAATGTGTAATCATTGCTGGCTTAGAAGATCTCTTATATACTCTTTAATGGGTATTTCTTCATGATTTGGGGAGGGGATTTACTGTAGCAAAAAGCACCAAAATTTGTGGGAAAATAATTTAGGTTACTGTAGACGATAGAGATTTGTGAGAAACAGAGCTATGCAAGTTATTGTGCTAAATTAATAATCTGTCAGACCACTATGGTTATCTAGTCATTAAAATTTCTGCTTTACAACACAACCCAAAAGGACCTGAGCAAAGCAATCTCAGTTCTGAAGTAAAGTTAATGAAGCAAATGTCTCTTTTTTGCTTGCCTAAATAAACATGGAAGTATACTAAAATGTAAATATCATTAGTTATATTTATAGTAATTAAAATACTAGAAACCCCAAGTTGCCATGTAGAATGTGACAAAACAAAAAGACTCTTCCTACTTTCAGTTACCTTCAGTAAAAGCAGAAAGATGCTACACAATTTCCAAAAGAAAAAAGACAAAATTTACCCCTAGAATCTCTGAAGTTTTTTTCAGTTCTTGTTTGTTCACATATATTTTGTGTGTTTCCATCACTGTAAATATAATTACATACTGAGAACACTTACAGTTGACAATTTCAATCTTGCAGGCTTCTTAGACTTTAAAATGGAAACACAAATTTGCACAGCTGATATGAGGCGAACATTTAGCATCTCTACTTGATAGTAGCATCTCTACTACATTCAGTATCTCTAAGTCTACTTGAGCATAGTCAGCAGCTGTGTGAAAACAGGGAAGATTCACGTTTTGAATTTTCATACCTGCCAGAATTTTGATAAGTGGAAGCTCTAATGTGCAAAATAATTTCCACAAACCTTGAACCTGTAAAGCAAGATAGAAATAAACACTTCATTATCGGCCAATTTTTAATCTTAAATCATGTAGTAGTGTCATTCTGTGGATCTGTTTTCCAGTAAGCAGTATTTCACTTTCTGTATAATCTCTCTATATAAGAATACTGCTTGTGGAATGAAATACTATTTAGTTTCAATTACAGTATCTAAATACTGTTACCCATTATTACTTCATTTTGTGGGGAATAGTAATACATTTGGTAATATTAATAATTTTGTACAGGAATAGTCAAAGAAATATACGTGTCATTTTTCTAAACAGTTTATTTTTAGAGCAAGCTCCATTAAAATAGGACATGCAGCTATCAATTTTTCTTTATTCACTTGAACAATTAAGCAACCATTCAGAATTCATAACTTTGTTTTCATTAGGAAGAAAATAAAAGACGATTGGGTTATGTACCCAATTTAGTTACAAAGAACGGGAAGTCTGTTTTTTCTCCAACCACTGAAGTAACTGGACAGCAACACTTGTCTAAAAACTCCTTCTGCTCCCCATGTCTCTGCACCTTTCATGCTTCCCTGTGCTATCCTTCAGAGATTGTTCCATCATACTGCTGGGCCACTTAAACATCCAGATTAATATGGCTCCATCAACTCATGGTCTAAGCCCTACACTTGCTACCGCTCCTTTCAAAGAAAACCCCTAGGATTCCATGTTGTACCTCCCAGCAGAACCTGAGCATATCCCTAAATTCTGATGCTTTTCCAGGTATATGATTACAGGGAGAAAAACACACATCAAACACTAAAAGTCTTCTTGAGATGCACTCTGAACTTCAGTAAGGGCTAAACCAGAATAAAATAGTTCACTTGGAAGGGACCTACAATGACCATCTAGTCCAACTGCCTGACCACTTCAGGGCTGACCAAAATATATTATTAATGGCACTGTTCAAATGCCTCTTAAACACCGACAAGCTTGAAGCATCAACCACCTCTCTAGGAAGCCTGTTCCAGTGTTTGGCTAATACAACCTAGAGCAAAAGATATGCTGACAGTTTTTGTACCCAAGGACTACATTGAAAAACCTCAGCTACACTCTGTTTTACCTCTGTTCGCAGTTTTTAGACTGCCTCATACAGCTTTAATATCAAAAGTCAGAATCCTTCCAACCCCTACCCCTCTGTGATTCGGTGAACATTCTGAACATTTCCCATTCTTAGAATCGTTTAAATATTTAGTTAACTCTTGCAGAGGAAAAAATTTCTCTAAAGATTAACCTTAAGTTCTGGAAAAAATGGAAAATTTGATGGGCAACATTTTAAATGTTGACCATTTCTGTAAACCAGTATGGATTGCAGCCTCCTACTTAACTCAAGTGGAGATTGATTTGCATAAGAAGCACATCACTAGCTTTAATAACGCTCATGATAATACCTTGGAACTTACATGAGTTACTACTTTTTATATCTTACCTGTAAGTCATGAGCAAGGTCCATCATTACATTATAAAGCTTCTCCAAGTTCATACCTAAGTTCTGATACTGATATAAATAAATGTTAAAAAAACAATAGTTTTAATGCTAACAATTTAGAGTATTAAAGGGATTAAACTATGTTTTTCTGTATGTCTCCTGTTATATTTAACATTTGAGTAATGTTCTTAGACCTCTGACAAACCTTAATCACCAACAGAGCAGTACAGATCATTAATATTCAATATTTTACCCATTCCTTTATTTACATTTTGCACAGACCGAGTATGGAGAAATAGTACCACTACGCTGCCTTTCACACTGAAGTCAGAATCCCGTTACGACTTGTAAAATGAGGAACAATTCTTCACAATTTTTTCTCCTATCAGTACTGCTGCTCCTCTGTGCATGAACTATTTCACTTCCTTGCCCTCTTCTCCAGAGAGTTTCTACACAGAGCCATGTCACCTCATTCAGTTGGCTAGAGGACCATTTTGAAATGCAAACAGACTGCAAATACGATCATTAGCTCCAAGAACACGATCACTAGAAAAAAAACTTAATGTCAACCTATTCAATTTATCAGGCTAATACACAAAATGTAAACAATAAAGTACTGCTTTTCATTACTAAATTCCTTGGAGGAAATGTGTGAATGTGAAAAATGCTGCAGACAGATTTTCCTTCTTGCAGCCTGGATCTTCAATGATGGCTAAACAATCAAAATTATGGAATACATTTACATTCAAGCCATTAAGTGCAAAAAGAGTAGCACTGTCCCGTAAGATTCCTGGGCCACAAACCATAGAACGTAGGACAGCATTCCAGAGGACTTAGTTATGCACTTGCCTGTCCATATAACGCTTCTCTAAGAATCACATACTGGTCTGCCTTAAGGCAGGAAAATAGGCCACGTGGAATTGAGTATGATCTGTTATGGTAGTTTGTAGTTTATGTTAAACGGTGAAATTAAACTAAGGATTATTTGTGTAAAAAGAGGTATTTATGCTGCGTTGATAAATATTTCTAAAGATAGAGCTAAAGTATTGGGGTAACTTTGCCACAATGGTTTAAAACAGACATTTAGAAACGTCAGAGAAGCTAAAGAAGAGAACCAAAAATAACAGTAAGTTTAGAAAACAGGACCTACAGAGAAAGATGTAATCAGGTTTATTTAGTTTAGAAGAATAAATTGAAGGAGAACATAACAGTTTTTATAAAGAGAATCATAGATCAATTATTTCCATGTACACTAGGCGTAGAACAAATGGCTTCATGGAATTTGCTTAATCTGCAGACTAGAAAATTTTTTTCATGATGTCAGACTAGCATCTCTAAGGGACAGTGCAGGTTTTGATTGCTTCAAAAATATGTTTAACATTTTCTTGCCTGACTCTAGATTGCAGACTTCACTGCTAACCACATCAAAAAAATAAACTTACCCAGTTTTAACCCCATCTCCTCCTAGTTTCATCAAATGACTCATAGTACCGCAGGATTTGCCAAACAGTACTACTGCATTCACTTTATCCATTGCCTTCATATTAATTTAGAAAACTGCTCGTATAGTACACTTTATTCTTTCCATCTCCATCTTACATAACTAAATTTTTCCACATCCTCTTTATAAAGCAGCTGTTCCATCCTCTGACCTTTTAGAAGCCCTCTCTCCATTTCTTGAAATGGAGACCAAAACTGCAGAGCAAAGACACGGGTGTACAACTGTTTTCTATAGCAAAAAAAATCATGTCCCTTTTCTTGTTGTCAGGACTGTTCTTTATGCTGCCTGTATTTTCTTGCCTTTTTGGCTGCTGCTACACATTGAACCACCATAAAACAGGCAACGATTCCAAGATCTCTTTGTAAATTAAAACTACCTGCATGCATTACTTTTGCTTTATGCTCACTCAGTTCAGTGAGATCCTCTAGAGTTCCACACCCTCAGCTCAGCACCTGACTACCCAAAATGGCAGACATGAGATTTGACATAATTACCCTTATTAAAATATTGCCTTAAGACTTCTAAGAAAGAATCATAGAACAGTTTGGGTTGGAAGGGACCTCAAAGATCATCTAGTTCCAACTCCCCTGCCATGGCAGGGACACCTCCCACTAGACCAGGTTGCTCAAGGTCTCATCCAACCTGGCCTTGAACACCTCCAGGGATGGAGCATCTATATGGGCAACATGTTACAGTGTGCAAATTTCACAGGCAGCTCTGCACCTAGGATTCAGAATCATTTTGGTTGGAAAAGAGCTTTAAGATCACCGAGTCCAACTGTTAATCCAGCACTGCCTGGTCACTACTTAATCATGTTCCTCAGCAGCACATCTACACAGCTTTTAAATTCTTCCAGGGATGAGGACTCCAACACTGCCCTGGAAAGCCTGGTCCAGGGCTTGACAAGCCTTCCAGAGAAGAAATTGTTCCTAGTGTCCGACCTAAACCTCCTCTGGCGCAACTTGAGCCTACTTCATCTTGTCCTATCACTTGTTCCTTGGGAGAAAAGACCGATCCCACCTGGCTCCAACCTCCTTTCAGAGAGTTGTCAAGAGTGAGAAGGTCTCCCCTGAGCCTCCTTTTCTCCAGGCTGAATAAGCCCAGGTCCCTCAGCTGCTCCTCACAAGACTTGTGCTCTAAGACAAGATCCGGCAGCCACTGAATTTCAACTTTTATCTTTGCTTCACCAGAGCTGCCTCGAAACCACATTGTCTGCACCACAAATTCAGAGCCTTGCCTCAATTTCCCCTATTTTAGAGACTGCAGAACCTACTTTAGAACAGTGAATTACAAGTCAATCATGGAAACATAATTCGCCAAACATGCATACACATGCATGAATGCAGAAATGCAAATTACTTTTCCATTCCAACAGACTTTCTGCATGTAAAAAAGCCAGATGTTAGAAGTATTAGTATTTATTTAGATATTTCTATGTGGTAGTAAGTAATACTTTCTAAAGCACATGGGGTTTCTGCCTTCAGCACGGATATTTTTGACTATATTCTCAACAGCACTTCACCAATTTAGGACTACGAATCCCAACAACCTGAAGCAGAAAGAGTATTTTTCATTTCTTAGGCACTCAGAAGAATCTACCTTAATTTACTCCTTTAATTAAAACTTCTCAGAAGTTCTAACTTGCAATCAAAATTTGGTACGAAGAATTCTACGTCTCATTCTACAGCTTTTCATCGGGATATAAGCCCGATCCCAGTCATGTAGCACCAGACACGCTACCACCAACACAGCTCCCTGTACAGTCTTCCCGAATAAAAATTCAAGTCCACACCGCAGTGACAGATACTTGGATGCTACCGGGCGGTTCATTTTATAAACAGAGGCATTTCTCTTGAAAGTTCAATAAGGTTGAAAGCCAAAACAGTGATACGGCATCGGGGATTTATCATCTAATAACAGAAGACTGTTTGTTCCTCGGGATCCGCTCCTAACAAGCGGAGTCTCCTGCTGAAAGAGCCGGTTCAGGAGGCGTGCAGCTTTTCAGTCGCTCTCCTTATTGTATGCTTTATATTAAAGAAAGCAATTTAACTTTTGAGGACAAGAAAATTATCTTGAAACTGAAGTCCTGCCTGAGCTCAAGGCCAAGCTAGGAAAGAACATATAAAATCATTAAAAGGTCTTCCATTACTACTAGAGCTGGAACGCTCACAACAGCCGTAACTCAGGGTGCCTACACATTTTAATTATAACCCCCGTTTTCAGCAGGTTATAGCTTTCTCTATCATGCTAAAATTTATCAGGTGTGGTCTGTCATAGCCTTAAAAAAAAAAAAGTTTAGAACATACTGCTCACTCCTGTTCAAATTACGGGAAAGCAGACCAAAAGCAACTGCAGTTCTGCTGCCCCATGGGTGACCGAGGTGGAAACCACTTGAGCAAGCTCTCACTCCTCAAGCAATAGTGAACAGAACGGGACTTTGCAGAAATTCTCCAGGACAATATTTTCAGGAGCTCAGTTTTCTACTCAAGGACTTTCCTACGGGAGCAAACCCCCTTCCTCATCTGTGCAGGCTTTGATGCAAGGCACAACTTTGCTCATGTGCAGAACAGACCCATCTTCTAATGTGCAGCCAAAATTAATCCTATATATATATATATATATGATTTTATATATATATGATTTCATATATTTATACACACACATATATATATATATTCTTTTAAATTCCCATCAAACTTCATGTATAACCATCCTGAGACAGCGACAGGGACGCCTGCTAACTCTCAAAGCACTTTGAGTCAAGTTACGTATCTCTGGCCATACAGACGAGCCCAGGTGATGATCTGCTGGTTGTCCATGCCCTGCCAGGCCAGGAAAATCAATCTGTTGCCCACTCTTCTACAGCAGCACGTCTGGGGAGTACTTGGAAATTCGGAGCAGGCTGAATGACTTGTCCTGGCCAAGGCATCTCGCTCCTGATGATTTCTTTCCCTAGGTCTTGCTCAGAAGCGAGCAGGGATTTCCTGTGCTGGGCTGCAAAGGCACAGTCAGCTTCAAACTGGGAAGCACTGGGCAAACTGGGCATACATAGATTGGTTGTACTGGGCTTCAGCAGTAGGTTCATTCATGTGACACACGCTGATTAAAATTCTGCTGCTCTTTTAGAATGCTACTCTGGACTCTGAAATATTCAAGGTAAAGCAGAATATTACAAGTGAATCAAATTAAAGCAGCAAAGAATCTCCTACATACACAGTGAGGAGTCCCTACAAAATGATACGCCAGCGATTAAATCTGATGTAAATACCAAGTGAAACTACTACTATTGTAGTTTGGTAATCCAGATTTGCCCAACAAAGCTCCAGCAAAACACTGCTTGGAGCAGACAACCTCAGGCTGCATCCTTTCCTATTTACAGAGTTCTGATAAGTCAAATATTAATGACTAACTAACGATAATTAATAACGAATCAGTTGTCTGTTAACACACTCGTGCAATGACACGTTAAGATTCTACGTCCAACCTCATAGCTGGTATTTCCCATCTTTTTTGAGCTTATCAAGTATAACCTCATACATCTCAATGTTTAAAAGAATGTTGTAATGTAATAGTAGCTTTGAATTTAAGATTGTTTTTAATGAAGAAGCATCTTGGAGACCTCAGCTAACAACAGGACTCCATTAGAACAGATGCTGTCCAGGCTTAACCTGGTAAGCCCTTGGTCAAAGCGGTTTACAAATCAAATATGGAAGACATACCTAAGATGAAGGATGGGAAATATGACTGTAATAATACTGATTTATGCAGGAAGTGACCTACCTAAAGCCACGAAGCAAGTCTGACCCTGATCTCCTGAACCCCAGTCCCCTGCACTAATTGCAGAACTGTTCTTCATCCTCCTCCTGAGATGAGGGATTGGGACAGCAAGGGCGATGCTGCACCTGGGGAGCTCATTGCTCCCGTCGGGCAGGGTGACAACAGCTTTACAGCTGCAGACAACGATCATTTTAAGGATGGGAAGGCAAGAAATCTTTAGTTGCCTTCTCCCTTTGCCATTTTGTCTCACTTGATTTTTTGATTTGGGAAATACAGCTCCAAAAGTCTGTGGAGGAGCTCAAAGGATTTTTAAAGTGAGGTACAGGATCTTCCTTGGTGGACTAAAAAGTTTTATTCTCAGACAATATTCAAAATCCACAACTGGACTGTCCCTTCTACAGCCTCTCTGCCCAGAAAATTTAGTGTATACCGTTGCCCTACCACCCAGCAGCAAGCTCTCTATACATAATACTCAATTTATTTGCAGGATATACCGATGTATTAAGTGCATTTTTAAAGTATTACATCACCCTAAGCCGTTAAAACACCCATTTCACAGGTGAACAAGCGGAGATGAAATGATATAAGAAGCCTGTTTGCTGGATCAGCTGAAGGCTCGACACGGATTCAAAGAGCTCTTGAAGTGAGACTATTCACAATAATGAACCTGCAAGCTGTGCAGAGAAACCTGTTAAAAATGCATTTAACAGGATCCACAATACAGAAAACAGTCACGGCAAAGATAAGTGGTCCAAGACCTTCAACTTACACTGGCTGAAGAGCTGATGAAGATGAAGAACAGTAAAACCTTCAGGCTAGTGCAGAAGTAGCTCCTGTAACTTCCCTGGATGCTGACATGGTGTTTGTATTTAAAATACACAGTACCAAGATATTTTAGGCCAGTCCTAAGGAATTTAACTCAGGCTTAGTTATGGCTTCACTGGGAAGTTCTGTATCTTTAAGCTGCTAATGTAAAATCATCATGATGATGATTAAAAATAAGCATCTCAACACTCTTCAGAAGACACAGTCTGGTAACACCCAGAGCTTGGAAGCCGACAGGTGCCCTTCATAGTTTATTTTTGTCTCCATATCCCTGGAAGAAAGCAAAATGTTCCCATTCTGGGTCAGCCCAGGATCAATTAAGAGCCTATTTTAATTGAGTGGAAGCTGAGCTTTCCTTCAGAGCTACGCATTCACTGATCAGAAGAACTTCTCCCTTGTGTGACTCTTCAGGAAAGTTTCCTTGTGTGTACGTGGGGGCTGGAGAGACTCAGATGTCAAACTTTGATTGTTGGGTCAAGTTTTTCCTTAAGTTGCTTTTCAGACACCTTTAAACTTTTAATTTAAAGCACTAAAATCAAATAAGAGGTCAACTCCTGAAGCACAGTCCATGTTAAAGAGCATTTATAGGGTTATAATTAAGGAAATAAGTGCGTTTATAGGGCTGCGAGAGAAAAGCAACGAGTTTCTGCTAGAAGTGAGTGGGGTGGGTGGGCAGGGAAGGGGACAGAAAGACTTTCTGGCAGTTTTTGCACAACCTGCATATTTTCACTTCTGATTTTTCTGCCTAACAAACGGTAACACGGACAGACCCAACAAATAAAGCTCAACAGGGACTGAAATAATAGAATCATGGAATCCTTTTGGTTGGAAGAGACCCTTCAGATCATCAAGTCCAACCATCAACTCAGCACTCCCAAGTCCCCCACTAAACCATGTCCCTCAGCGCCACATCTACGCAGATTTTAAATCCCTCCAGGGACGGTGACTCCACCATTTCCCTGGGCAGCCTGTTCCAGGCTTTGACAACCCTTCCAGAGAA
>JAVSBS010002084.1:0-22764 GCA_033124195.1 Coracias cyanogaster | reverse complement strand
CAGGTAGTTCTGTGGAAAGAAGAAAAGATCAGATTATACCCTAATTAATATTGTAACTGGACTTTATGGTGTTGAAGCAGAACTTTAGAGTTGTTCCTGGAGAAAATGATCCCATCTTGGTAGAATGCAGCAAACCTTCCCCTTCTGCCCTTTCTTTAAATTTAGACTTACAAGTGGCATTAATAAAAATAATTTTCTTCTATCAGAAAAGCATTGTCTGTCATTTTTGTTGGCAATATTTTGTAAGCAAAAACAATTCTTTCATTATTTCCTTCCCCTTTTAGCCTGACCATAAAAAAAATTAAAACATACTACTTACTGACACATTTCTCAGAGTGCCTGTATCTGTATCTACTGTTCTCATAGAAACGGGCTTTTCAAAATATTTCTGTATTAAGCATTCAAAAGAGGGAACTGTGTCGCTGGGGTTTATCAGCCACGCTGCAATCCTTGGGTCGAACACGACACTATCAGCAACTACAAAAAACAAGTTAATGTCTGACAAACAAAATATTTAAATTACCTCCCATACTGAGAAATACCTCTAAAGTTTTGCCCATCTTTCCTGTAGACACACATCAAACAGACAAGCATTTATACTACAAAAATATTAAACATTCAATTCACAGCTGTAACAAATGGTCAACATCATGACTACATAAGACTGATTTCAATACTGAGTATTTTTGAAGAGGGGTTTCTTGTGGGTTTGGTTCTGGCTGGCTGGGGCTTTTTTCAACTTGTAAAATATAGTAAAACTTTGGTTCTTTAGATTGACTGTAAAAGCCTCTTTCCTATCACCAAAAAAAATTTCAGACTGCAGTTTTGTTTGTAAGCGTCTCCCCCTCTGGTACAGTTTTGTTGTTAACTTGATTCATCTCCACAAAATTGCTATTGGGGGTTAGGGGAGGGAAGATTTACTTCCTAGCAATCGAATTTCTGAGATTTTTAATATACAAATAAATTCACATGTGGGTGTACAACACATTGTTCCCGAAAATCAGAACCTTTTGTCCTATAGGATCGTATGTGCTTAGACTGCCCTTTCTCTCACTTTCACATAGATACACAGGATGGAGCAAGCCAACTGCCGTTCCTCTGACGACAATCGCAACATGTATTGTAGTACTACAAAGAAGAGGAGAGAGGAACTAATAACTAGGATGCTTTGTGATATATTCAAAGATAGATCTGAGTATTCTCTTCAGTTGTCCCTAAGCAAGTTCAAATGACAACCCACAGATAAGTTTCTAGAGACCTCCATCCTACCCCACCTTACAGACTCCATTATCTGAAAGCAAACTTTAATGTCCATAACGCAAGTTAGAGCTGCAGGACTATTCTAAAGAGAATCAGGCTCGTTTACCTCTGCTGATACAACTGTTGCTGAAAGAACTTCATGTGGCTGCTCAGGAGATGTTAAGGCAGGAGACATCTTGGCCCTGAATCAGCTTGAGCTCTGCTGGAGTGTCGAGATAACTGGAGGATACTTCATCTGCACGGTCTCACACCTAGATTTTGTGTAGCTTACTATCCTTTCCTCTGAATGCAAGCAGCTCGTCATCTCCAAACCTACAGATGCTAAGGAATAGCCTTGGAATTGTCTCAAGGACACCCTCCTGGTAGTACTGCTAAAGAGAGTCTTTCTGTGATTGGAAAGACAGTCATAGCCTGGGAACCATGCAGCTTAAGAAAGTACGTGAAACTCTGGATCCACTCCAAAACCAAGCCTGGGATGTGTCCACAGGATTTCAACTGCCCTCTCAACAGGAAGTAATCCCTACAGGAATTAAATGAAACTTTGACAACTGCAATAGACAGATCTGCCAAGAACTCAAATGATGCCTTGTGGAGAGGCCAAGTAAGCAGCTCAGCCTCGTTGATGGGCAGTAACACTCGGCAGCTGACGGTAGCTGTAAAATGCCCGGAGGCAGCCTAGTGAGATGCCGGACAGTCACAAGCTCTTGTGAAGACTCCATGAAACAATTACAGATTTTTCTAATAATATAAACTACATCTTACCAAGGATACATGGAAGAAGAGAATCACATTACCAAACAGTCTCCGAAATACCTCAAAGATCCTTTTCTCATACCTCTATTTACAATGAGCATAAGACATTCACTAGCCACAAAAAAAAAAAAAAAAAGGCTAACAAATCAAAGCCCCCAACCATCCATCCACCCATTCCTTCCTAAGCAAAACTTTCACCAAGAGGGAGGGTAGCAGTAGTGAGTTACAGCCACCAATTCAGTCCTGGAAAGAGGATTAAACTTTCAAGGTGAGGAGCAGCACGTATGGAACTGAGACAGAACAAAGCTGGAAGGAGTGAAGCAAAACCAGGCTCAAGGTGGGATGAAGCAAGGACAGTGCTAATAAAAAGCATACTTTCCTCAAGATTGTGAAATGGCACTCAGGTCTTGTCCTCCTACTCCAAAACATCAGTGAATCCCAATGGCAAAGCTAGTCAGGGCTAAACTATTCCACTGGTTAGTACACTGGTCTGAGGATGAGTGCACTCGTTCAAGTGACCGCAGTCAATACGACAGAGATGTCAATGTTTGTTTCATTTACAGTGATAGGATTTGTTTACCTTTGAAAAGGCAGAGGTTTGTGCTCGGGGTTGTTTTTACCATAGCAGAAATAACAGGTAAGGAAGCATCAACTTGCAAAGTTTAAAAAAATAATTACTTTGGATACAAGAAATGTCATACTCAAATCCTATGCATGAGGTAGAATCTAACCTAGATCTAGTACTACCTGTGTGTACCGGTTATAAAACTGTCACTAGTGCCAGGACCATTATCATGTTTCTTTCCCCCGTTCCCAGGGCTAAGTGTCTTTTGTGTAGATCTTCACACCAGATCACAGAATGCAGTGCTAAATTATCATCAGTTGTGATTTATTGATGAAACTTTCAGATGCAGAACACAAGCTGAAGACAGAGGAAGTCCTTCCCAAAAGGCCACACTTATTTTTGTAATTCACTCAGCAATAATCCAATAAATAGAACCAGGAAATAAAATGTTTGTTTCTGCATCTTAGATCTTCTCTTTGTAGTTGCTTTTACATCCATACAAAAGAGTTTTACTTGTTCCTATCAAAAACCAAGGACCCATTGAAGCAATTTCTAATTCTGTCAGAATCAGGAATCTACAAGCGCCTCTGGAATTTATTTTAGCCTTTCCTCTTGAGCAGAGTTTTTCTAGGGAAAATGAACCACGAAGCAGTTTGACCTTTTCAGCTATAGTCAGGACTGGGTTGAGAGCTTTTGTTTCCACTGAAAGCCATCCTTAAGTTATCCAATAATTTGGTTCCTACTCTGGGAGGAAATACATCATCTTAACATGCCAAGCCTCTGGTCACAACCTTCCTCGAAGAAGGGTGTTCCTTTCCATCGTGCCAAAAAACTGTTTTCCAATATATTACTTAGCCAATCTTGTTTTCCAATATATTACTTAACCAATCTACACCTAGTGATTTTAACAGAAACATCAAAAGCAGAGATATTACAGGATTAGATCATAGACTAGATTATACAGTTACCTTGTTTCCAGTTAATTTCATTACTATAAAATTGAAGTAGAGTCCTCAGGAAATCTTTTGCATTGAAGCAGATAATTGGAACTTTGCAATGTAGCATTTGGAACAACACTTGCCTGCACAAAAGCAGTTCATTAACACACACTGTATTGCTGCTAGATTTAGTGAATCTATTTACTTTATACATTTAATTAGCACCTAATACTAAACAGTTAAGATTTATTCCTGCAAAAACAGAATACGATATTTGAATATTAAAATCTCAATTCAGTAATACTTGAAGCTTCTTTCTATAATAAACATCTTAGCAGACATGCCTTGTCATGCATTCAAAAAGAAACAAATCCTTATTTGACACTCAAAATTAAATGCAATCTTAATCCAAAACAGCAACTGGCATCCCTACAATACTTTTAATATAAGATCACAGAGGCTTCTGAGTTAATGTAGTATTGTAAAATTATTATTTAAAAGTTACTAGACAATCTAAATTGCTATAATTGCCTCATGTTAATACACTATTTAAATCTAGAATGCTCCATCTTTGTCACATTTTCTCATTCCTTTTGAAAATGTCTATAGTTCCCACATCCATGCTGTTTTATTTAGATTTTACCTATTATATATGTTAGTATATAGATTTTACTAATTGTGTCATTTTTTTATAAGCTCTATTTTGGGCAATATAGAAAAAGAATAATGTTTTATAGAGCTTTCAAGTTTATTTCTGGTGGTATGAAACCGCAGTACTAAGCTTTTGGATATATTAGAAATTGTGTAGACCATAAGGTATTATCCTATACTGTACAGACGCACTATTAAACACTGCTCTGACAACAAACAACTGCCCCCTGGTTTCACCTAAATCCTAATACACTTATTATTGAATGTTTACTGTTTTTATGTACATGCTTTATGCTATTCTCAATTGAGAATAACCTATATTTAAACTAAAAACAAGGTATTACACCAGTTGTCACCGAACACAGCTAGAGAAGTACAGGTGAGGGAAGTGATTTGTTTCAAGTCACAGTGGAGCAGTGGCAGAGATGGAACTAACAACCAAGTTCAACATCTTGAAAATGAAAACTCTGTCATTTAATTGCCCAAATTCAGCCGTTTACAATAAAGCAGTTATTACTGAAAGTCATACAATATTCTAATGAAGTTTTAACATGTGACTATTTTATCTAAGAATCAGATTCAGTTCCTGTTTCTCCCTTTATGGGATACGATTTCAAAGCTAATAGTAAGGAATAAAAAAAATGGATTCTGGTTATACTAACTGGAAGTTTAAAACATAATCCAACTTTTAAATAAATTTAGTCCACTCAACAGATACATAAAGCATTCACTTTAAAAAATATTGTAATTTTGATGCAACATTATTACTGAACATCAGGGAAACATCATTCAAGATCTAAAAAGCCTTTAAAAAAGCCTATTGTGCTAAAAAAATTTAAAATATTAGCAGAGCTCAAAAAGGATGTTTACTGTAATACATTCATCAAAAATGTACCAGAGAAGAAATGCAGTTCAGAACTAGAAGATAAAAGAAAAATAAACCTGCATGAATCGTATTTTGGTGCCATTTAGCTGTAAGCTGTTTATAAAGCTTTTCTAGGTGAATGTAAACAGATCCTACAAGAATCCCAACCTAGTTCTGCAGGGCTGCAGTCAGTGATACGCTGAGCCCAAAGGAATAGTCTATTCTTATTTGGTGTATATTAGTCTAGGCTTTAGACAGAACTAACACAGCTAATATGAAATGCAATTAGCTTGATGTGGATGGAGATTTAGCCTGTGCCGTGTAACCCACACCAGGGTGGCCAGAAGCACATGTAAAACAAAACAGTATTTTCTTCCTCTCACCAAGCAAATTTCCTGTGAGCCTGTTGTCCTTGTTCCCAAAGAGACGACCATTCCATTTTTAAATAAATTAATTTATCATTTTCATTAGCAGCATTCCAAGTGCAGTCAGTTGAAGAGTATCCGAGAAGACAAGAGTGATCAGTCTGATTCTTCACTAACACAACAATTCCTTTTACTGATGAGGTTAAGGCCTGTTAAGTATAATTAAAATAGCATTTCCTCTGACAGATTTTATGCAATCCTATAAAGAAAATTTCGCAAATGTTTTACAGTATGAAATCTATTATCTATACTAGAATTATTGCATTTACCATTGATACCATAGAGGAGCATGCAAGTGTTTCAGCCTTGAAATAAAAATCCACAGTAAGAGACATTAAAAAGCAGGAAAAAATATTCTAATTCAAACAGTCTCACTTCAAGTATAGAAAAGCCTGTTTAGCCCAAGAGGTTTCATCTTTCAGTTTTACTTGGTAAAGAAAATGTAGTCCAAAGCATTACGGTTTACCTCATTTTACATTTTTATTTTGATAGTAAGCAGTAACACACAAACCTGGTCCAGATTCTAGGCTCCCAATGAACGTGGTTTTGTTTATCAGTCATATGCACCGTTCCAGTGGTTCTACAAAACTGACTCCAAACAAAGCACATTACTCACTAACCTGCTCTGAGTTGAGTTGTGATGAACCATCTTGAAATACCATAGTAGTCACAAAAGCCACTGCCTGTTCTATAGTTGCAAGCAACTCTCTTTTTTCTTCACATCCCAAATTCCTGACATCACAAGGACAATTTTCAGAAGATTCAGTTTGTCCAGAAGTAGAGTTGTGTGTTCCTTCACCTGAAGAAGTGTAGGTCTTTACAGGTAATCTTCTCACTTTCTCTGAACAACATGTAGGCACATCTTGCTTTCTTTTAAGGCGAATAGCTGTATTCTTTTCACCATCCTTCAGGTTTTTTGCTGCTACTGCACGATTTCTTTCTCTGTATCGCCATGTTGGCAAGTTTAAATCCTGGTAATTGCTCATTATTTTGGTATCTCGAGAGCAAAGCACTTCATCGGTATGTATTGTCCTGACTATCTGACCAGCAGTGCTTTTCTCAGGGCTGGCAGATGATTTTAATAAGGCGATTGCGGAATCATGAATCTCCTGGAAAAACTGGAAATTTTTAGTAAACTCATTATTCAATTTATTAGGAGAAAGAAATTAATATACATGATTTAATTTAGATAAGCTTTCAAGGGAGTGATACTCTACCAAAAAGTCAGTTTAGGGGCTACAAAGTCAGTTTAGGGGAACCACGCAAAACAAAATTCAGGTATTTATCAGTAAGGATTATTTTGTTGATTTATATTGCTTATATCCCAAACCACCATTTTATTAATCTAACATTAGTCCAACACTACAAATAGCAAATTAACAACTGTAAGATGTATCTAGTCCAGTGGCCTGTCTTCCATAGTGACCTTTGTCTGAAGAGAAAAGAGACCATTCACTTCCATCTCTACCTTCGATATTCAGAGCTTTGTTCCTGGCAGCTTAGTTTATCAAAGAACTTTTGGCAAGGGACTGTAATGACTGCTTTGGAAATTCAAGTATACTGAGACTACTGGATTTCCACCAATTTCTTCGAACAACTTACAGGACTGTAAGAGGTAACAAAAATATAGATGAAAGCAGTACTGAAGAAGCATTACAAGGTGTATGAATAAGTATTATATTCTGTTTAATCCACTGGGCCTAGAACAGCTTTCCTACTCCAGATAGCTCCTGGATCCCTGTACAGCAGCAAGCTATTAATGGTAATGTTAAGGATTCTACTCCCTCATTCTTGATTTCCCTCAGAAATGTCTTTGATACACTACTGGCCCTAGTATTTTCTGTTTATTTTACTACTTTCTTCTCCAGCCTCCTCAGCTGAGATAAATTCTCTGTCTCAGTTTCATAAACAAGGCCTCGGGAATGGCAACCAGGAACCTTCTTGAGATTCCCTAGGGTACACGTGTTGAGCTATTCACAGATTTGCAGAGTTGTATCTTCCCTCCGTACTCCTCTGACACCTTGATCACTGCAAGCTTTCAACTCCTGAGGCATTTGAAAAAACTATGTATTTTTAGTGATGCAGTTGCGAGGTGTTTCTCAAAGTTTATGTGCACTATACTATTGTATATTTACATTTAACTTACTCAAATGAGGCAACTATTAAAAAATTACAAATTCTGGTAAGTTCAGCTTTTTGCACTATTACATTCTTTAGCAGTCTCCTTCATGCTGTCACTTAGCCGTATTTCTTTATCCTGGACACATTTTAGTATTCATTTTTAGTCTCCAACACTCTGTTTTGAATAAACCCCTATACTACCTACAGATGTCTTGGTTTTTGGAGGGGAAATTCCATATATTTTCTTTCAAAAGCTCCTTCATTTTTGCAATTTCCTTTTTTGAAATGAAGCATTCCTGTAGTGACTCATCTTTTAATGCCTTGGAAACACTGTCCTTGTCAGAGCATCCTTCAGCAGAAAGATATTGAACCTGATCTCACACAATCAAATAAAAAACAGTTTTTCTTGTGAGTTCTCTGCTGTTCCACAAAGCAGCTGTCTCCTAAATTTTAGTGTCAGCATCATGCATAACATTCACACACTCCACTGAAAAGTAACTGAAGCCTCTCATAACCATATTTTCTGCTTGTCGCACAGCCAGTCTCCTTCAGTACCTCTGCCGTCATTTCCATTCCAAAAACTAAGGCCTTCTCATCTCAAAAGAACCACAAGTTACTGCTCTGCAGGGCTCCCATCTGTTCCCCAAGATGACAAATTTCACTGATCAAAGTATATTGTCCATCTCTATTCAATCTGTATTGGTTGAGCAAGTCAGTGTAACAAAGCCAGCATTTTTTTGTTTGGTTTTGCAATATTCCTCAACCCAGTTCCCATTTTCCCAAACCTCAGAACTAGGATCCACTTTACAGTAAAAGTAGAATTAACAGGTTCTAAGTAAATAGAGAAAGGGAGCTAATTAAGCTTTTGCTACTACCAAAATGAATACTAGCTGTTTTGAACAAAGACAAATTAATTGGGCTTAGGCAATGCTTATCAAGAAGCCAACACTATAAAAAGTTACCGTAAGTGGAAAAATAATATTGCAGAAGGACCAAATATTTTAAGAGCCCTAGCAAGACAAGTAATTCACTCAAGTGTATCCTCCAGTCTAACTGCAAATAGTCTCATTTTCTTTAACACAGAAGAATTTGAATTATGACACTTAAGTAATTATAGAATCAGGAATAAGCAATTATATTATAAAAGTCCAAAAATAACAACAAAGCAATTTAATTATCAAATCAGAATAATACAGCTGGAACTACAACTAAGCACAGAGAGAAGCAGTAGCTTCCAGGAAGAACAGGTCACCTACTAGAAATAACAACATGGCTGGAATTAGAGAAAACAGCTCCTAGGATGTAGTTTCATAAATTTATGTGGATGTAGGAAAGTTTCCCTAGATGCAGTGAGTCAAAATTAGCACCTCATCATCACAAAAAGGGGTTCCAGTACCATTTATGTGCACCCACAGCTGCACGTCTATCTATGACCCAGTTTGATATGTAGGAAACTACAAATGGAGTTGATTTGTAGGAACTATCCCATCCCACAAAGGAAACAAGTTTTCTGCATCTTGAGAGACCTGAATGGACTTGGTGAATGGAAGTGTGTGACATGCACTAGAGTAAAGAAAGTTGTTAAATTTGCAGCTGAGACAGGACGACACTTCCAGTATCTGCAACTCATCGATCGACTCACTAGATCTACAACCACAGCCTGAGTTGGGGCTGCCATATTGATCCGTTCCCATTGTTGCACTGGTGCTCACTCGCATGCACATCAAATTCAGATAAAAATTTTCATATTAATCAGCTCACTTTGATTATGTGCTAGTGACTGTCCAGTGATAGATGTTTAAGAACGTTTTTAAACCCTGGTAGCTATCTAAACGTGGCAATCTCATTTGTTTCTGATCAGTCTGTCACAAGAGACTAGCTTCCTATAAAAAGGATAATAGAAGTGGGGCCAAGACATTCATAGTAAACAGATTCCAAGTGCAGAGTAAGACACAGGAAGGTTATCTGAACTATGAGTATGCAATATATTGTGATAAAGCCTGTAATGAAAGATCCAGTCTGTAACAGCTTCAAATCTGCTATAAAATTACTGGTTTTAGTGCTCTTCAATCTTATAATGTTCTTGCCTTTTCATTTTTCAGATGTCCATCCTTATCACCTATTTCATTTTCCTTTGTCTTCTCTATACCTTTAAAAAAAGAATGGGAAACATTTTACAACACAAATGGATCTGAGAGCAGTGCACATAACTTATGGTACAAACATTGTATCACTGACATTTTTACCAACCTTAAAATAATCACAATAAAATTTTCCATGACAACCATTTTCTTCTTTAGCCTGTCACGCCCTACAGTCATGACAAGAACTGACCACACTTCATCTGCAGACGATAATTTTTCCCACATGGTTCATCCTTGCAATAGAACAGGTATTGGAAGAAGTGTGGGTCTCTCCAGAGTTTGCAATTAGCTGGGATTCCTTTATCTGTAGATTCTTTTACTGCCCAGCCAAAAAGGGCAAAATACAATATTTGTCCCCTTCTAACCCCTGGTCCATACCAAGTACAACACTCCGCTGCTGTTTTCAGCTATGAAATTTGCATTACCAGCAGCAAGACACTTTCTGAACCTAATGTACCAATGACAAATGTCAAACAATGCATAGTGTGACTCATTTCTAGTTGCTGAAATGGTTTCCAAAATATTTCATCCAGGCAAACCAGGACCCTGGACTTAAAATAATAAAAAAAAAAAAAAAAAAAAAAAGCATTTTTCAAAGACTAGCTTAGCCTCCAGAAGAGACTAAACTTACTGCTTTACAGTATTACACGCAGACTCACGGTGTATACACATAATCAGTTATTTTTCTCCAGCTCAGACTTCTAACCTGAGCTGACAGAACAGCAGTATTTGTTGCTTCAAACATTTTAGGTTTGGTTTCTTCTGACACTTCCTACAGTAATAAAATTGTAATTGAAGAAGGACAATAAACTGAGTTTACATTCAGTGCGTTTCACTGCTCCACAGCTAGATACCTTTTCTTGACAAACTCACCCTCCAGAGAAGATGAGGATGCTATTTCTCTCTCAGTACGACAGTACATATTCAGTATGACAGGTATCTAAAGCACAACACCACTCAAATCTCTGGTTTATGAAAAAGTATCACCAGATGGCAGTAGAAACCCATCCTTGCTTTCAAACTCCTTAAGGCTAGATGGAACCATTACAAGCTCTACTGCCACGATAACCACTGAATTTCAGCTACTAGCACAACATTGCAGATATCTGACCTATCTGAACCCAGTACTTACATTCTACAGCCGAACAGTTTTTCTGGCAAGCAGAATTTAATCTTTAAAGGTCTATCAGTAAAATACAGTTAAATGCAGTTTGAAAGAGACCAACTAAAATGATATGTTTGGTTATTTCAAGGGAGGCACCTTTTCTTCTCTCCAGAGCCATGCTGATCAGCTAAGGCTAAATATAAATGCAATTTCCTAAAAGCAATTGAAATAAATCTGTCCTTAAGCCTGTACACTAGAAACAATTATAAGTAATTACTACATGGAAAACAAGAGCAAGAAAAGCTAGCTGTGTGACCTGCTGCCACTAAACACTTACTGCTCTTTCCCTTCCCAGTGAATATGGATTTAGCAGCACCTCAAAGAGGATAGCAAGCTCATTTGGCTAAAGATACCAAACAACTTCATGTTGTATTCTTAAAAAAAAAAAGGAGAGAATCTGTAATTTTATAGTTTGACAGAGCGAATGGATCAAGAGTGGAAAACATAACCGCTATATCGCACAGAACAGAGCTCCCCAGTCTAAGACAAAAAACATTACACAGGAAAACAAAGGAAGGAAAGATGCCAAGGTAGCAAGAGAAGTAGAATGACAATTAAACTGAGGCAGTTGAGAGATCTGGTTTTCTCTAAAATAATCTGGGGTTTGGTCCAAATGTACCATTTAAAAATGAACCCATCCCATATTTCTTCAAGTGCCTATCACTGATTTACACAGCAATGAACTACAACCTTTTCCGCTGCTATAGCATCAGGCTCCACTGATCCAATACTTCACTCCGAAAGGAGAGCCTGAAGTGTTATTTACATAAAACTGAGGCTGCAACAAACACCTTGTACACATGAGAAAATGCTACACTGAAATCCCATCAACCAGCGTTCCAGGATCTAGATCACAAGAGAAAACAGACAACTGAAACTAAGTGAACCTCTAACTTTCCATCTACTTCTTAACAGAGCTAAAAGATTAGGAGACTATGGAATGCAGAGAATTGAGAATAAAGTAAAAAAATCCACCTTGCAAAACCTCCACAACATTCTGAGTAAGATTTGCTCAGCAGTCAGAGGTCTGCTGAGGCACTTTTAACATTACCCACCATGCTCTATGCTGGGACTTCTTGTTAACTCTTCCCCCTAGAATTTCACAAGGCACCAGCTGCTAATCAACACCTGTTTGAAGGACAGAGATGAGCCTGGAGAGTTCACAGGCCGCCTGGCAAGTTCCTAGAACTTCTAGCGATCTTTAAATATCTAGTTCAGAGTCAAGTTAATGTATACATTTAATTTACAGTATTAGTTAATTAACAGTTTGAAATTCTCATCTACATCTACCCTACATAGCAGGAACCAGAATTAAAAAAGAAGAAACTGATGCACTGGTAATATCCTGGTGCCTTGCACTCACATAGCGTTATTTAACCAGGAAAGTCCCAGCAAATGTCAGAGCTACAGTTTAATCCCTTTTCTAAACCTGGAAAGCTGAAGTCTCACTTTTTTTTTTCTCCTTTTAAATAGGGCCTAGAAGTTTGATTTTGTTTGTTTGGGTTTCAGTTGTTCAACCGAAAATAAAAACACTTAAATAGGCTAAGATTTACTCACTCTGGTTATTCTTTCTGCTAGTCTGAACTTCCCCTATAGGAATAGACTGCAAAGCTGTCATAATCCTCCGAGCGATATCAGATAAAGGCACTTTTGAAACCTCACATCCTATGTATGATGCACACTGTTCCATCTTTAAAGATTAAACCTAAATGCAGAACACACAAAAATTACACATTAGGGCCACAGAAGAATCTACACTTACATTCTGTTGAAATTCAAGACAAAATATAGTGAAGTTTCAGTCATTCATTCTTCTCAACAGAAAATGACATTTCCTCCCTGACATGCCTATCAGTTTCTAAGAATTGCAAAAAAAAAAACTTCAGTGAATTGTAATAATTTATAAAAACCACTAAGTGAAACTTCTTTGAGTGTGTTTAAATACATTACTAAAAAATTAAGTGGTTTTACAAAGTACAGCTAGCCTCTAATTTTAAAAAAGCTGACAAATAAGACAAGAGTTACCATTTATGTCCGAAATACTTCCTCCTCAACATCCTTAAACTAGTCCATATCTAGCATATGCACACATTCACTATCACTGGTGCTCTGATTTTATCAAGACAAAAAACCTTTCAGGTAACTGCCAACATATGGCCAACACAAAATGAAAGAAACAAGTATTACCATCATGTTATAAAAACATTAGTGACATGTTTCAGAAAATACTTATGATAAAAGACCTCAATTACTTAAGCTTCCTGTAATTGATATACTCAAGTACTATTAAATCCCCGTAACATTTAAACAGTTACTATAGTTTGTCAGTTTAAGAAACAGGTCAGCAACATGGAAAGTCTTTACAAGCTTTGACTGCACCCATTGCTGTTATAAATGTTATCCCTTTTTGAAAAGCAGCTGCTTTTCCAGTTGGCCTGTAGCTGCATTCTGTAACACACACAGAATACTTGGATAGCGCTGAGATACAGCACATGGGAGAATCAGAAACAACAGTGTCCATCCTGGTGACTTTGTTGAATTTAAACAGTTAAGTTTATGCAACAATGCATAAAACACCACAACCACTGAATATCCAACATTTTCAAAATACTTCAAGGAGTCAAACTGTACAAGTCAACTGCTTTACCAAAATCTGCTGTTAAGTACATTATTCCTATACAAGTTAGTAACTGGAGTCCTCTTATTCTCATCTTCTCCCACTAAATCATAGAACAGTTTGGGATGGAAGGGACCTTAAAGATCACCTAGTTCCAAACCCCCTGCCACGGGCAGGGACACCTTCCACTAGACCAGGTTGCTCAAAAGCCCCATGTAACTGGTCTTGAGTACCTCCAGTGAGGGACCACGCACAGCTTCTCTGGGCAACCTGCTCCAGTGTCTGACGACCCACAGAGAGAAAAACTTTTTCCTTACATCTAATCTAAATCTAGCCTCTTCCAGTTTGAGGCCACTACCCCTTATCCCATCAGCACGAGTGGACTTTCAAGCTAAGGTTAACCGTTAAGTAAACAGGATTTCCTCTGGTTACATGGAAAGATTTTTCTGAGCTGAAGACCATAGGCAGGCTGCAGTGTGAATACTTACAAGTATAAATATTTGTATCCAGATTTGAACAGGAACATCCATCAGGTTGCATTATTATTGGCAATATCTACCCAGCTCAAATTTTATAATAAGCACATGAAAGGGGGAGAACGGCAGAACAGCTTTCTTTCCTGACATTCCATGCACAACTCCTCCTAACTTCCAATTAAGAGCAATGCTTCTTTTGTACACAGGGTAAAAAGACTCCCGGACTTCTCAGGGTGGGAAGCAGCAGTCTTACAGCCTCAGGGGCATATAAAATGAGAAACTACCAGACTAAATATAAACAAAGCACTCTGCAAGAGAATACACCTAAAATCAACACACAGATAAATATTGACAGCACTGAAGTGAATGTACAATGTTTGGCATTTAATAATAATCTATAGAGTTAAGCAGCATGAAATCCACATATAAAGACATACAAGTTTTTAAAAAATGGAACATTTTAAAATAAGTTATACTCACAGAAGAGTTAAAAGTCTGTCATCAAAATAGTTTTAAGACAACTGTTACTGAAGTTAAAGCTAATTTACTAACCTTCATCAATATGCATAATGCTTGAAAGCAAGAGCAGCTGATCCCACCAAAATATAAAAGACCAGAAGTTATCGCACTATAAAAGCCTGTTTAGTTCCACTGATATATTAGGAAGCTATATAAAAATTTTATAAACAGTCTAACAATGCACATGAAAGCAGAATTATGAAAGTATCAGGATCCTGAATTGAAATGTCCATCATTACTAACTATGGAGCAAACTCAGAAGTCCAAAACATAAATGTAAAATTCTTTTTCCTCAAAGAGGCCAGTACGAGCATGGACTGGTTTCAAAGGAGAAGACAAGCCATAGGCAAATTAAAGCTATCAGAATGGTCTTAAAATAGATGGTCTTGGCACTTCAAGCAGATTCTGGTGCATATTCCAACATTTCTAACAAAACCAATCTTCTTAGGAGAACTGTAAGGGAAACAATCACAGAATATCTGCCTTGGATAACTCTCCTCTCTAGAATGAGCACATCACACTCACATTCGAAAATCTGGAAGGCCTTCTCCACATTTACTGTTTAGTTCGCATATCAAAGGTTCTTAGTGCGCCAGAAAACTTATCTCAAGGGTATGAACTCTCCCTTTTTGTGCTATGCTGTGTGCAGTGGAAATCAGCATGCAGGCCAGCAGAAGAGCAGCCTAAATTTAATTCATACAAATAATCAAGGTATTACTTCACATTAAAAAAAAACCACCTTTGACAAGACTGAGATTTGACCTCAGCAAGCAGATGCCAAAAGCCAAAGATGTATACAATCCAAACTTGGTAGCTGTGCCAGTTAAACATACATTGCAATGACAGATAAAGATTAGCCTTGACAAGCTAATACTTATCATTCCATAAAATTGTAGACAGTTTAACATATTTTCCTTTCTTAAGAGTATATTGAAGTTTAAACATTAAGAACTCCACTGGTGGTGAAGTCTTCCAGACCACTGGCTTTAGCCTCAGATTGCTGCTCCAGCTTCTCCACCATTTCTTTCAAATGGTCTTGGTCTTTGAAAAAATACACATACAAGCTTCTTTCCATCTGATGCAGTTTATTGGACTCTAAAAAGCTTCTCTTTGTCTTCAGATCAGCAATCAGATCCATAAGGAGTTGATTTAGTTTGCTTAAGTCAGCTTCCAGCTGATGAAACTGCTCAGTAAGTTCCTAACAAAAAAAAACACAAGACAAAAAGTGATTACTTTTATATTGTTAATACTCTAGCTGAACTAGAAAGGTACAAGTTATTTGCCTGTGGAAGCCATTTTTGTTTGTAATTCAAAAGGCACCACAAAAAAAATAGAAATATAGATGATAAAGGATTCCATTCATTTTATGTAACACTTGAGCTCCCTGTAATGGTATTTGCATCAGGTTATGTAAACAACTTCATTTACTTGTTTACTAAATCAGATGAGACTACAAGAATCTGGCTCTCAACTAGATAGATGGTTGAATAACGTTTTGAATCAATTACAATGCTTCATAGCCTGTCGAATTTTAAACGGGAACAAAAAATCCACAACAAAAAAGGCAATTCAATTTTAAATTTAAATCATTAATTACCAGCCACAATTTCCCAACTGTCATTCTTATGACAGCTCAGTGTAGGCAGGCTAGTCATCTACTTGCACATTATTTTCTTAGTAAAGGAACTACTTTTGAGAAACAGAAGCACTAGAAAGAGATGTCACTATGTTTTAAGAGGTAACTTGAATCAACAGAAAGGTATTTGACTGATTTAATAAGTGTAATCCCTAAACATGTATTGTTCTAATTACAAAGTTTTGGGATTTTTTTAATAAATATTGTTCTGTATTTTGCAAATGTACTTGACAGATGAAAGTATTAAATATATTTTTAATGTAGTTAACCAAGAAAGTATTATGTAATAGAAGACTTCCCCCAATTCACTTCTGAGGTACCTAAAACTATTTAAAAACCATAACAAGTTGCACATAACAACCCCTATTCCCATTTAAGAGAGACTCTAAAACCAGCACCTGGGAGCTCTGTAAAGGATTGTCCTGCTACAACTGTCCTTCAAAGTCATTATATTCCTATTTTGTCCCCATGAGCCACCCGTGACCAGGCTTTTTAAGGGGTCAAACCATACTATTCAGGTGTCAGAGGTAACGGGGGAGCAGGGAAGCTTGTCTGAAATACGACAAATTTAAGTAAGTTTTCCAGTGACACCATATCCAGACAACATATTTTTTCCCACACCGTAAGCTTACTAGTAATACAGGACTGTATATGCCTTTCAAGGAAATTAAGTTAGACGCAGCAATTTGCTCAGAAACAAAAAATTATTTCCTACCAACATTTTAGAAGTTGCGAAGAACAATTTAAATACCGAGCCCATTGTCATTATGCTCAAAGTTGTTGCTGACATGTGGGAGCCAGTTTGTGTGTCTACAGCCTTCCTACTACATTTTTCTCAGTAAAATAACATGACACACATGAATGCATTAATTTTAATAACTAGGCAAGGGCTTACCTGACTACTGAGTTGTATCCGATTTCCTCCATCATACAGAGCATCACGAAGGGTATCTACACGGCTTTCTAGCTTGGACAAAAGGAGAGATTGCTCTTGAGAGGATGCTGCTAGCTGATCTTGTGCTGTGGCACAGTCCTGCCTTAACTTCTGAGCCATCTGCTCCAGGCTGCTGTACGTTTTAAACAATTGTTGCTTTTTATTGTCTCCTTCCAGCAGCTGATATAGCCTGGAACAAATGAAGTTAGACATATAAGCATTTTTAGGATACCTAAGCACTCCTGTCATTATAGTCAAAAGATGTTCATGCTGAGAAGTCAGAGGACTAGTACAGGCTCAGGGTACTTCTACTACAGCACTATATCCGTCACGGATTTCATTATTTTACCTATATATAGCTAGCATGTGATTACTAGGACTCCATATTTCAGTATTAAATTAACAGCAATGAAATACCAAAGTAACAGGTAGTAAGTACACAATGAATGCAAAAGAAGTTGACAATGTGCTTTTGCCAGCTATTCGAAAACTTCAAGGACTGCAAAGTAAGATAAAATTTTTAAAGTGCTGAAAACTAGCAGATTTCAATGGCCACTGAGAAATAAAAGCAATCTTTATAACATTTTCAAGCTTACTGGAGTATTTCCCATTTTCTATCTATAAAGAGACTGCTAAAAAACTCTCCATTTAGTTACAAGTCATGCAAAAACCAGCAATACTTCCTGTAGCAAAGTACTTATAGTGAAGCAGTGTAAGGATACAGTCCAACATGAGCACAGGTAACTTTGCTCAGTTTGCTACCACCACCTCTGCATATTAAAATCTTCAGGAGTTGAGCTCCAATAGAATCAGGTTGGTGAGCTGTATCTCAAAAGTAACTGAGTCTCTTTCAAGCGTCTTCTGATTACAAACCCTTTAGGGTTCATAACTCTTCCAACTTCCCTTCCCTTTTTAAGGGTGAAAAAGCAGCCAGACAACATTCAATGATTTGGAGACTTAACAATAAACCTGAACAAAAACGTTACAAGTTGCCAACTCAAACACACAATGGGAGTAAAATTACTGCTGCTTAATTCCTCCAGCTATTCACTGTGCAAGACCATACTCAGCTATCAATTATTAAAAAACACTTCAATCACCATTTTGAAGGAGAAAAAGTCTGACATTAACATAACTATACAGTACGATTCATCAAAAGGCTTGAAGTGACAACACCACAGCTCAGGTGATACAGCAGGAATGTGCTACAAAGGAGACTGAAATAGATGGTGAAAAACCAGACTCCTCCATGGGTGACGGACACTGAAGCCAGGTGGGAAATCAAGCAGTAAAGATGAGCTACACACATTTCAGATACTGAAGCAGTTGTTCCTCTTCTATACCACACGGGGGGCTGTGCAGACATAAGCTGATGAGGCCATCCACATATGCATCTGGGAAATCACTATTATTATTAACGGCTCGCAGCATTGATACATTTAGAATAACTTTCAAGAGCTACTATATCAGGGCACCACACGAGACCGGTTTGGCTTTAAACATTCTGCATATTGCTTGGGAATGCCTCAGTAACATTACCAAGACTGATAACAAAACAGTTTTTCCTCAAGCAAGCTTGAAAAGAATTTCAAAGGATAAGCAAGAGGCAAGTATCATAACTTGAAGGCTTCAGCTGTGAAGAATTCAAAATACTAATTAACTATAGCAAGCAACTAAGAACTTAGCAAAAGAAAAGGCTTTGCCTAAGCCTTTGTCTCCCCAGTATTATTTCAAAGTCAGTCAAAGTTCAGTAGCGACTGTAATGCTCACCTGCAAGAGAGCCCGTCCTTTGAACTAATAGTGCTTCTTGGCTTTGCATCTTGAGCTTGCTCGGTTATCACCTGTAGTCTCTGCTCCAACTCATTGCTGCTCTGTTTCAGAGATTCTACCAAATTCTCCAGCTGACTGCAAATCTCCTTATGTTTCTCCAACTCCATTTCATAGGCTAGCTCAAGAAGTTCAAATGATGCTTTCTGTCTTGCCAAATGCCTGCATATTTCATCTTGTCTTGCAGCATAACACTCCTGCTGAGCAATCTGACGATCCAAATATCTTTTCACCACTGGCGCACACAAAAGCCGTGCATTCTCTTTCAGAAGCGGAAGCAGCTCTTCATTGTTTATCCGAGTTATATCTTGTTTAATAGTTGAAATTTCATCATTTAAACTAGATATTTTGGCATTGAGGTTTTCTTGTTTTCCCATATCCTGCAATTAATCATATCAATATTAATCAATTTCTCTATGGTTCCAAGACATTTCCCCAACACATTTCTGCAGTTCACACAAGATTCAGGTACTTGTGTTACATTAAAATCACTTCACCTTTTCCACCTACAGAATTAAATGAAAATTCCACAAGTAGTTTTACAGAATTTTACATTACCAGGCAAATAAGTTTATTTGATATCTACTTTGTAAACCTGTATTTCAATAAGCAGTAATTTTATTCTATTGCAAGGCCATGAAACAGTTTTTTGCATAAGTCAGTACTCAGCAACCAGATTTCAGGCATGTTTAACTGAAATCTCATATGCAAGCAATTTTTTATATTTAGTCAGATGACTATCAACACTGATACCAGAATCTTTTTCAAATGACTTCCATCACGTTCTCTATGCTAGTCATCCCTAACTGAAAATATACAAACTGACATGATGCCACAAGTTAGTCCGTGACTGGTATGAGCTAATATTTTTCCTTCTGTTACAATTTCTTCACATCCCTAAATCCCAGCAGCCATATCTTCTTGCCACTCACTTGTAGAGAGATTTCTGGGGCTTTAACTATAAGATTTGTTTATGTGGTACAAATATTTGAGTTTCAAGAGTGATCTAAAACTTTGTTTGCTACAGAATATAAACAGGAATACATTTATCATATCAGTGCCTCAGTATCACAAAATTCCACCCAAAGTTAAGCTTTAGTTTGTAGTACAGAGAGAGAGACATTAGAAATTTCAAAGCTAAACTAAACTAGAAAGGTAGTACTAAGTTCATTAGTTCTGGGAAGTACAATTAAAGGTACTCTTCCATACTGAAGAATTTCTAGCTACAGAAACTGGAAGTATTTCACAAGAGTTTTGTGAGCAAGACTGAAACTTCGTGAGTGCAATTTCACTATGTAAAAATAGTTGAAATAACTCAGCAATTCCTTTTACTAGATGCAGTTGAACGTGCCTGCCCGTCCACTCCCTTCTATCCCCTTTTGTGTCTTACCTTGTTGTTTAAGGACTGCAGCATGCTCTCCGCGCACTTTATAGCTGATTTCATGCCCTCCTCTTTAGCTTGCAGCTGAATTAGCTGATAATGAGCACAGATATAAGCTGTCTGGATCCTTGCTATCTCTTGACTTTCTTCACAAACTTCATTAGTCTCATCACAAGTGACTTGTTTGCTTATATCTGCAAGCTGAAAGCTGCCTTCGTGTGAATTTTCAAGCCATTCAGACACATCTGGACAAAAATGTTTTTTCAGGTATGTGATAAGCGCTGCAGTGCTTTGTTCTTCCTGAGACAAATACTTGTCCAAGGAAAGCTGGGAAAAAAACACTGGATGGTGACCTGATGCTTGTTCTGAATCTGAAGCAGTAAAGAAAGAGGCAAATTTCTTGGCTGCATCCATAAGAGACAACAGCTCATTATTAAGCTGGTTATTTGCTGCAGTAAACACTTCCAGTCCTTCTTTCAAATCTCTACGTGCTTCTTCCTCTTTAGTTTTTAATCTTTGTAGCATATGGCTGTTTGCAGAAACCATCATTTGAAGTTTATTATGCCGATGAATTTGAAGTTTTTTTAACTTCTGAAGAGTTTGGAGCTCATCTTCTAATTTCTTCAGTTCCTCCTCTTCTTTATCCTCCTCCTGGCTACTGCTCTTTGAATCCATGGGCTTCAAGGTTTTAAGAACTTCATCCAGTGCACTTCCTTCCAAAATGGGCTTACCAGACTCAAGAAGACTATCAAAATCTTGCAGTTCTTTTTCAGATATCACATTCTGCTCAGTTACATTTCCACAAAACCACTCCAGAAACGGTTTGCTTTCCGAAGACTCAAACAGCCAATCAAAATCTTCTCCAGTAAGCTCATCTGCTTTTGGATATCCAATTTTCTTAAGAGTTTCCACAAAATCTTTTCCACAGCTCATGATTAAAATACTTTTTGTAAGCAGAAAATATCCAAATACATGAAAAAAAATCTGGTGTTATTCCAGTTGTAATTTTTTTGTCATTTAAAATGACTATTCAGTATTAGAATGAAAAGAGTCTGCACAGAAGAAAGGAAGTGTCAGATCACATGAGAAAAATGAATGCTACTCTGGATTAGAATGGCTATTGAAAGACTAGAAACCAACTTCTATTTGAGATATCTTAATGTACTTGGTTCATCAAATCAGGACACATTTTTACATCAACTAAATCTCTGATCTTTGCAAGCACTCGTGTTTTTCCTTAATTCACGTGAATTTACTGTTAGAACACCATCATTAACTTGAAAGCAGCAGGTGTATATACTAAGTAATTCATTGGCCTGCAAAAGTGATTTACTTAGGTTTCCTCACATTAAATAAAAAAATCCCACCCACGATCATTTTAATGCTTCCAAAATGAGAGGAGCTTTTAGGTTGTTCTAAAAACAAAAGTACAATGAAGTTACACTGTGCTTCAAGATCTTGCTTATAAGTTTGGGGTTTTTTTTACTTCAGCAGTTAAGCAGAATCTTGTCTTCTAAACCTTCATTTTAAAGTTTCCTCTGAAAAGGGAACAAGAAATGCTGTAACTTTAAAATATCACAACATAACAATGCAGGATTTTGACCAATTCTAAAAAATCTGTTTAAGATCAGTCTAAAAACTTATGTGAAAATAGTCACAACTTAAAAGCTCTAAGAAAAAAAAGGTCTGTTGTTTTGCCGCTTCCCAGTGAACAAATCACCAGCTCTGGGATCCCGAACTGAGCACAAGAGACAGCAAAGAGTAGGGTCAATTACCAAGAAAGTCAGAAGGCCTTGTCTGCAATACTCCGGTAATATCCAGCGGGTTTTTTTTAGTCTGGTATTACTTAGCGCTTTGTTTCTAGAACATACATTGCACCAGTTTGCCAGCTGGCCTGGAGGGCACTAAGTGCTGAACAAGTAAACGCATCCTTCTAAAATTCTGTATTCAATTTAGCTTAGAATTACAGATTATATAAGAAACAGAATTCGTCATGCAAGTTTCATGTCACAGGGCAGCCTTCCAACCGCCCTCCGCCTTCCGTTTGTCTACGCAGCCCACGGAGGCTCGCTGACCCGCCGCTCCAGCCGCCACCTCCGGAGCCCCCCGCAACCCCCTCCCCAGCACGATCGCCTCAGCCCGCACCAGCGGGGCCCTCAGGGGCTTTCTCCCAGCGCCGATGAGCCCGAAGGCCCGCCGGCCGGCTCCGGGACAGCCGCTGCCTACCCCACCGGGACGTCGGCCACCGCGGAGCGGGAGAAGGCAGAACGAGTAGGCGGAGGGGAGCGGCGAGCGAGCCCCGACCCCGCACCGCTCGGTACTCACCGCAGCGCTCGGCCTCCGCGGCTGCACGGCGCAGAGGGAGGGGCGCAGAAAACGGCGGGAAGGCGGCGGGAGGGAGGGAGGGAGCGCAGCGGCCCCGCCCCGCCCCGCCTCGCGCAGAGGGAGCCGCGCGCGGGCGCCGCGCGGAGGGGGCGGGGCCGCCGG
>JAVSBS010002082.1:25830-44283 GCA_033124195.1 Coracias cyanogaster | reverse complement strand
AGAAAAACTGTAACATGTATGTGTTAACATATGGAGGATCTATATACTACACAATCTCTTCAATTAGAAATTGACCTCCAGCACTGAATTCTGTTTGATGGATATGTCTTCCTGGAAGACATGCAGCATGTCACCAGCAAACCTTCCAAGTGTTCTTTCCTCAGGAAGGTGGAAATTCCCTCCAGTGATATAATGTATCTAATTTATCTTATAACATCAAATAAAATGTTCTTTAGCAACCAAAGATTGTGATACAACATCAGTTTGATAACTTTTTCCATTACAAAAGAACTAGAAAAAATAGGTCTTTGAAGACATGATCATACTTAGAAGTATTTCTTACACAGTCTACCTATAAACTTCATTTCTCCTGCTACTTGTAGTGTAAGTATTTGTGATTGGAACCCTAAGTATTTACTCCCAAAAAACAAACCCAAAACAAAACCACTGTAATTGAAATTGTTACAGGGTGAGGGTTCAGAATCTCATCACACAGGCATCAAGTATACTTTTCTATGGATATACATGAAGGATATCTGTATGAATTTATCTTATTGGAAGTGACTGATATACAGCCTGTATTCATTTTTTAGCAGAAAACAAATATAATTTTCCAATGTTTGTTTGGAAACATTAAATAAGTTCATTAGGGTTAGATTCCTTATCTGGGGTTAACAGAGAGAGTACTATGGAAGTCAAGGATATGACTCATTTGTTAAACCCTTTATTTCTAGGCCTTCCAAGACATTTATTGTGCTAGCATCTAACAGACTCACAAAATGCTGGGCGGATTTAATGTGCATTCTACTTCTGTGAGATACAGATTTACCACCTTCTTATTGCCGATGCAAGTCTGAAGCCCATAGTCAATGAGCCGAAGTTTCCCAAGTCTGGGAACTTGGATCCAAGTGACTTGAATCAAGTATAGCTACAACAACAACCTCTTCTCCCCTTTCTTCTTTAGAAGCACTTTATAGCTAAATGTGTAGATACAAAATACCCAAATTGCTAGAAGACTAAATAGAACAATGGAAATTATAGTGCAAGGACTGCTACAAAATAGTTTATCCTTTTCTGGACTCACACATTGTGTCTAATTTGTTCCTAAACTTCTATAAAACTTTTTAAGGTGTTCTGTATCAACAACAACCTCTTCTCCCCTTTCTTCTTTAGAAGCACTTTATAGCTAAATGTGTAGATACAAAACACCCAAATTGCTAGAAGACTAAATAGAACAATGGAAATTATAGTGCAAGGACTGCTACAAATTAGTTTATCCTTTTCTGGACTCACACATTGTGTCTAATTTGTTCCTAAACTTGTATAAAACTTTTTAAGGTGTTCTGTATCAACAATATATCTTTTTATTTCTTTTTTTTTTTTTTCCTATCGTTGTCCGAATTAAATTCTTATTTCTGATTTTTATGTATATTTGATTCTTGGTTTTGTCATCATGGACAAATAGAACAGGCTTTTTGTTCCTTCAAAGCAGGCTTTAGCACATGCATTCTGAGTTGTCTCTTTTTTAATGACTGAAATCCCCATACCTCTTATATTTCTCAGCTGGTCATTTTTATTATGTATGCCTGTCTAGCTGCACTGAATCACCAAATCTATATGTTAATTTTGGTCATTTTGGTTTGGTTTTAGACATTTCGTTTGTTTACTTCACGTTTGAGTTTTTGTATTTTGTTTTGTTTTCCAGAAGCAAGTCAAAAAAGGGTAAATAGGAAAAGTAACTTCCATATCTAGAAGTGGCACAAAATCCAGTTATTTTCTTTTTCACTACCTATTGTTTTCCTTCCTGCTCAGGGAGATATTTAGATTCAAAGAAAGAAGTGCACAGACTATAGGTAGTAGACCCCTGTTATTCCTAGGCCTTTGTTAGTAGTAAAATTATTTGCAAAAAAGAAAAACATAAACCTGCTTAGTCTCTACTCTATAATCTGTCTCTGTATCCTAAATTGAGTTTAAACAGGCTGAACTTAATTATTTGTGTCTCTGTATGCTTGCATTACTTGTGAATACAAATTATCACCCAATTTAGACCACAGGTGAGTCTTCTGGAGCCATTCACTCACTGTACCTGATAGGTCAGACCACGAACATAGAAAACATAAATGCTACTCAAATTTTTAATTTGCAGGGCCTAAAATATGTGTACAGGAGCTTCTACTGTTTAATTCAGAATTATATGAAACTTTATTTTTGATGCTGCAAGGTTTGATAACATGGAGAAATCCTGACTCACAAGCTGAATGGCAAGACATCACAGTGTGAATCTCTGTAGGCAGACACAACTTGGTAGTCTTCATCACAAATCAAGGAAAATATTTATTAAAAAATAATATGGCAAAAGATTGATGGTACAAAATCTTAAACATGTGCTGACTACAACAAACTCATATAACCCACGATGAGCACTTGGAAATAGCTAAGAAATAGAGTAAACTTTCTGTTAATTTTTAAGATACTATAGGCATTTGTGTGAGGACACTTCTGTGAAAGAGAGAAAAATAACTGTAGGGAGTTCTGTAATTGAATCCCAGCGGCTGGATCACCACACAGGCAATTTTTCTCTTCCAGGTTTTGTGTTTTGGCTTATCTAGAAAACTCAGTGGTTTTGCTTTTTGACACATGCCTTTACTTCTACTAATTTGCTCTGCTTCCATCTCTCTTGATCTGCTGAGCTTGTGTTAGAGAGGAACATGAAGATTTACTGCAGTAGGAGAGTGTATAGAAATGGTCTGAATGTCCTAACGTCACCCCTGCTCTTTGCAGAAGAGTGAATGGAGAAAACAGAAGATTGGGTCAAGCTCAGGTGAGGTGGGGCCAGGGGTCCTTAGGTTCAACTTCTAGGTTTGTATTATGTATTTATTCTTTTTCATTGAAGGAAGATGGGTGCAATTCAGCAACATGATCAAATAACTGAATAGGAATTTGGAATACCACTTCCAGTATAAAAGTTAGCAAGACAATTTCATTAGAAATGCCTTCTCCAAGAACATGAAAATGCCTTTAAAACCCTCTTGGCCCAGACACATGGTGGAAGAGTAATTGCCTCACTTAGACTGAGCAGATACTTCTTGAAGGATGTACTTTTCCTTTATGTATATATTACCCTATAATTCAAGTGAAACATAAATGGGATGAGAAGTAACTTTACCTTGATTCAACAGCTACTGTCAGACTTCCCCAAAATCTCTGTAACGAGGACAAGTAAATTTACAAATGCACATTAATATTTTTTTGTTATTTAGGGGCATTTGCTCTACAGAGCAAAAGTTATACAGATTTTGGGAAAATCTGACCTTAAAACTCAACCAGTTCTGGAAGTACTTCATGAAAACAAGCAGCTGGTGTTAATTAAAGTGGCATGAAAGCAGACAGCTTCAACACCCACCTATTTAAAGGAGCATTAGTTTTCAGCAGTCCTCAGTTTTTGGGACAGCCTGTGACAGAGTAATCTTAGCATCAGAGATGTGCAGCAGTCACTAAAAGACCTGAAGCGTGGACATTCAGCTACTTACTCAGACTTAGCAAATGGTAACACTTTTCAATACCTTTGGATCACATAGCACACTATACTTGTGGGTGTCAGCTTTACATCACAGACAGAGCTGATGATCTCTTAATCATGTTAGGGTGATTGAACACTGCTTTCAACCTGCACATTGTGAAGAACTCAGGAGCACACTTGAAGTGTGACCACTTTGTCCTAAGTCGTTGTATTCTTGTTCACTGCACTTAATAATTTTGGGTGCAGTTTTCAAAATACTTTGGCTCAACTCTTATTCAAAACAATACTTTGTTTTATTTTTCATCTTTTGACTTCTGATAAAAATTTAACTAAGGCCTTTTCAAGTGCACTGTTTTTCCCACATAGTGAGCTCCACAATAAACTTGTATTTCTTTTCTTCCTTGGTTCAAGTGCCCAGCCCTCACCACTCAGGATATAAAACATCTTGTTTACTTCTAGCCACGTCACTAGGGTTGTTTTCATGCTGTTTCAGAAATGCGCTGCAGCTAGCTACAGGTACCAAATGGAATCATAGAAAGGTAGAGGTTCTTGATTGAATTTATTTGTGTTTGAATCTGTCAGGGATGGAAGAGCCAACAAATAATAAAATAGATGCAAGCCTCTGTAAGTCAGCAGCCACCTGCTACCTCTGGGCTATTAGAGGGGCCCTCAGCATGACAACACAAATCCATGATGGCAGGCCAATCACAGCTTTAAAAAAGCCCTACATCAGCTTAGCTCGTCAACTCAGTCAACAGAGTGACAGCAATGTTGAAATTTCATTTTTCCTGATATTAGTTGTGAAATTGTTTTATCACATTATTTTTACTCTCATTCTCTCATTGCCTTTTAAATGCTGATATTGTTGATGGCTCTAAAATGCAGTCTACCTAGTTGCTCTTTTGAGAAATGGAATTTTGGTTCTACTCTTTTTTTATTTCCTCAAATAGTCTGAAGCTCTTGTTTCATTTCTCTCCATTCCATACATCTAAATCATGTAAATTACAGGGAACTGTAAAAGTCAAAGTACTCATCACAGGCACCATAATTATTGATAATAATCTATTCTTAAAAGCTAGCACCATTTCACATGCTGTTCACTAATTTAACTCTCATTTATGGAATGAGTCAAATCCTGTACTGACTTAAATCACCTGCAACTGCATTTAAATTGACCCTAAGAGTTTACAATGGTACCTTGTATAATAAGGTTATGCAAAGGGACAGAGCAGAATGTACTGTGAGTAAATGTAGTGAATATGTAAGGATGTGTAAAGAAATTAAATCAGTGCAGTAGTCTGAAGCAACACCTGACATTTCTTGAAGCAACAAATGAAGTCATAGTCTCAGTACAGTCAGTAAAAGTTTTGTCAGTAACTTCCACAGGGCTTGGATTTCACTCTCATGGGCTGAATTTGAATAGAAGGGGAGGATTGTGCTGCTGCTGCTTTTTTTTTTTTTTTTTTTTTTTAAATAAAACCACAACAAAAAAAATCAACCCTGTTGTTGTCTTTGAGAATACAGTCCAAAGCATCCTGCCTGCACCAGAGGCTACAGAACTGATATTTAGAGATGAAGGGAGAAAATAAAACAAAGCTCTAAGTTATTTCTTCTCCTTTCATTTTTGTTTTTTTTTTTTTGGTTTTTTTTGTTTGTTTGTTTTTGTTTTTGTTTTTTTGTAATCAATGTATACCAGTGCTTTACAATATTTCCATATATTCAGCAGTGTACCATGGAGGCTTGCTATATTCATGTATTTGTGCTCATAAAAAGGATCTTAAAAGTTTCTGTGTGGTTTCATTTATTTTCTAGAAAGTCTGCACTGCTAATCTGAATCAGTTATAGAAGAGAATTCCATTTGAAGCCAATGAAGGTAAATGGTGAGTTTCCTCTAAGACTAGATCAAAATTTGGATTTGGCCTTAGTACAAGGAGTAATCACAGACAGGCAATTTCAGCGTCTCTGAGTGATCAGGGACCTGATTTTCTTCATCACTCATTATCACATAGTATATTTGGGAGAGGTTTGAAAATTATCCAGGAAAGCTGGCTCTTTTTTGAACCCTGGAGAGTTACACACAAATGAAGAAATGACTTCTGGGTTCAGGCGTGGGGCCAAACATAGAATACAAGCATATGGGGATATCTTGTTTTGTCCTCTGCTCTTTTTCTTCTCTTAAAATTCTGCAAGCACCATAGCAAGAGCATTTTCTTTTGCAGCTTCTGCAATTTTTCAAGACAGAATTCCTTTTTTTTTTTCATATTCTTTCTGAATTCCTCTTAGCAACCCCTTAGAATATTTTGTAATTTCTATCCTACAAATGTATTTTTGAACTACGAAACCTAGTAAATACATATACATGAGAAAGACTGCTTTTTAAAGTTGCATTATACAATAAATCTTTTCAATTCTAGTATACATTCACCTATGGCCTTTCTTACAACACACGAGCAAAGTTCAAGTAATTTAAAAGTGAATAAACCTTCTTGTTTAAGTAACCAATATTGTGCTCCTTATGCATACAAACTCCTACATATATCATAAGTATAACACAGTCCAGTAATACCACAGTACAATAACTACTGTAAAAAAAGCATTCTCATAAGTAACAGCTGTCAGCTAAAATCCTTTGTAATTTTCTTTAAATAAATGTTATTTTCTTTCTGCCTTCATTATTCACTATTTGATATTACACAGAACCAGAACAAAACTCAATAACCTTTAAAAACCCCTTTCCTACATACACGGTATGGTAGGTTTTTTTGTAGCTGGACTAATAATTCATACTAAGTAAACAATTATGTTTCCTGTTTCATTACTAAGACATTAGCAAATAGGGTACTACTATTAAGGGACATATTTTTCAGGCAATCTCTAGAGTTTCTAGAAAAACAAAACAAAACTAGAATCTAGAGATCTCTATTCCTTTTAAATCTGTGACGTCCCTTGTTAAAATTCTGCCCTGAATGATATACTGAAATGTGTACCTTGTGTCACGCTGTTCATCAACATGTCACATTGTGTCATGTCACTTTATGTAGCTCAATATGACAGATGCATCTCTAAAGCAATGTGTCATCATGTCCCTTGGCATGATGAGATGTGAAAATAAATACATTCTTGTTTTGTTTACAGTAAACTGCTTCCAGAAATAGAAATTTAAAAAAAAACCAAACCAAACAAAAAACAAGTCCACAAAGCCACCAAAAAAACCCCAAACATCAAACAAAACACTCTTATTTAGGTTTAGACTATTTTAAGTAAACGAAAGGGTGTTGTGTCCTTCATTCATCTTAATAAAAAAAAAGCATACAAATTCATACATGCCCAGAATGCATAATAGAAAGAACATGAGCAAGCTGTATGCAATTGTTATATGTTCTATAGATGGCTAAGGAAATTACAGACTTGGGGAAAATTACTAGCAGACTGCACAGGTAGTGAATTCTTGATTTGTTGATAACAAATAATTGTATTTAATTATTTAAAACACACATTAATTAACAATAGACATTACTTTGTTTTCTTTTCTAGTTTCCTTGAAACAAGTTGCATTGTGTTTGCATGGCCAGGTTTTAGTAGCTGGTGGGCTACAGGGGTGGCTTCTGTGAGAAGCTGCTAGAAGCTTCTGCTATGTCCAATACAGTCAACGCCAGCTGGCTCCAAGATGGATCTGTTGCTGGCCAAAGCTGAGCCCAAGAGCGAAGGTGGTAACACCTCTGTGACAACATATTTAAGAAGGGGGGAAAAACGCAAGAAAACTTCAGTTGGAAAGAGAAGTGAGAGTATGTGAGAGAAACAACTTTGCAGACACTAAGGTCAGTGAAGAAGGAAGGAAATGAGGTGCCCCAGGTGCCAGAGCTGAGATTCCCCTGCAGCACATGAGGCAGGCTATCCCCTGGTAGCCCATGAGGTTAATGGCGGAGCACATATCCACCTGACACCCATGGAAGACTCCACACCAGAGCAGGTGGATACCCCAAGAATACTGTGACCCTGTGGGAAGGCCACAATGGAGCAGGCTCCTAGCATGATCTGTGGACCTTATCTGTGGAGCCCATGCTGCAGCAGGTTTGCTGGCAGGACTTGTGACCCCGTGGGGGACCTACGCTGGAACAGGCTGCTCCTGAAGGACTATATCCAGTGGTAAGCACCCATACTGGAGCAGTTCCTGAAGAACGGCAGTCTGTGGGAAGGACTCACCTTGGAGAATTTCATGGAGGACTATCTCCCATAGAAGGGAGCCATGCTGGAGCAGGGGAAGAGTGTGAGGAGTCCTCCCCCTGAGGAGGAAGGAGTGGTAGAGACAACGTGTGATGAACTGACTGCAACTCCAATTACCTGTCCCCCTACACCACTGGGAGGGAGGAGGTAGAGAAAATTGCAAATGAAATTGAGCCCAGGAAGAAGGGGGGGTGGAGGGAGGGTGTTTTAAGATTTAGTTTTTACTACTCATTATCCTATTCCGATTCGTAATAAAATGAAACTAATTTCCCTGCATTAAGTTTGTTTTGCCCATGACAGTAGTTGGTGAGTGATCTCTCCCTGTCCTTATCTCAACCTATGTGCATTTTATTACATTTTCTCTCCCTTGTCCAGCTTAGGATGGGGAGTGATAGCGTGGCTTTGGTGGGAACCTGGCATCCAGCCAGGGTCAACCAACCACAGAAGTTTTATAAATTATTTCTACGTTCTATTGAATTGGATCACTGTGCAACACACTGGATTCACTGGTACATTCTGTTTGCTGTGAACTCCTCCTGTGTTGAAATATGCTGTAAAACTAAATTAGTTGGCTGTGGAGGCCAAACACTGGCCTGCTTTGTGTTAGTGATGTTTTGCAAAGCAGGTAGACTGCAGCAATGAATTTGGCCCAGTGTTAATATAATTGTGTATAGGTGGCCCAATGTGCCACTGGGTTACTTTAGTCCATTTAGGATGTAATTCCAATGAGTAAAATTCACTCTTCTATAAAGCCAGAGATGTGAGGAAAAATGCAGCCTGTCATGGGGTATTATGGTTCCCAAACTCTCTGTTCAGCCCCCTCAATGGCTGCATCTAATGTCCCAGGTTAAACTAAATGGCAACGATGCATCATTCAGTGGTGACTGCTCTCTCCCTGGCACCAAGATCCTTTTTTTCCATAATACACTCTCATTGCTAGAGGACGTAGTTCTAAACACCTCTTGGGCTTTAAACTAGAAAAGGCATTACTCGTCTCTCAGCCTTGAGACAGTCATAGCATCATAGAATCATAGCATCATTAAGGTTGGAAAAGACCTCTAAAATCAATGAGTCCAACACTACCATGACCACTAGACCATGTCCTGAAGCTCCATGTCTACACATTTTTTTAACACCTCCAAGGTATGGTGACTCCCTCAGTCCTGTGGCACCATCTGTCTGTCCATCCTTCACGCTAGCAGCTCCACCCCACCATCACCTCCATCTCTACCAACAACTCACTGACCCATCCCAACAACCTGCTCTGTGAATAAGCATCTCCCCCATTTTTTTGCCATGGGAATTCCCATGATGGCTGCGACTTCTTCTAACAAGGAAAACTAACATTGAGATTCAACTCTAACAAATAATGAATTCAACTCTAACAAATAATGAATAATTTTATATTAATAAAAGACATCAACCCCTTGTACAATGACACCCTTACTTGAATCTGTGCAGCCTCTGGGCAAGCAAAGCCAGAAGCTGGGAATCTCTGAGGGGTTTTTTTGCTCTTTGGTGGTTGGGGTTTTTTTGGGAGGGGGTGGGAAGAGGCTTCGGCACTTTCCCAGCTTTGAATGTGTGATTTCAATTAAGCGTGGAGTTCCACAGGATTGCGGGCTGCCTGTTTGGATAAGGAGCCATAAAGTGGCAGCTGTATTTATTCGCTTATTTGGAAGCTGCTGTGGAAGGGAGGATGCTAAACTGCAGGGAAAAACAAAAACAAAAACAAAAACCAACCCAAAAAAGCCATTAAAAGGCAAACTTGAGGGACTCTTTTGTCTCCTGCCAGCATCCCCTTCCCTGTAGCCATCACCAGGGTGCTTCCTCAGGAGCAGGATAATCCTGCCCGTGCATTCCCAGCATTTCCATTTGCTTTGAAATGCTCAAAAATATTATATTTCTACAGAAAAACAAGTTTACATGGCCCAAATCCCTGATTTAAGGCAGGATTTATGGGATGTGAACAACTCATCCATGCACACAGAGACCTTTGATGCCAGGTTATTAAGCCGCAGGAGATTTTTGCTCCATCTTTAATACCCTGGAGACCCCAGTTTCAAATACAGGAGAAGCAAGGACTGACAGTGCTGGAAACTGAAGTCCCAAGTCAAAACATGCAGAAGAGCATGCTACATCCAAACACAGAAGACAATTTGATATACCCAACCCAACCCTGCCTATTTGCTTTAACCCTTTATCCAAAGAGTTTATATCAGGACTTGGAGGTCTTAGAGAGTATGTTGTTACTGTGTTCCATGTCTTAATGTCTGCCTCAAGATTTTGAATAGTAGTGTGTATTTGTGTTAAGCGACAGAAATAAAACATTGTTAGATGTTGGCATCATCTGCACAGAGTGGGTCAAGAAAAAACCTGATCTGAACGCAGTTTCACCACAGAGAGACAGAAGTCCTCATATGTAAGAGTTGCTTGGAAGATCAGCATTGTCTCAACCTTGTCATAAGGGAGATAGACAAAAGAGTACCCCAAAAGTTAGGCTAACTTCTTGACATGAGTCTGCAGTAGTCTTCAGTAAGACACGGTTGTTGATCTCTAGAGCGGAAAATGGTTGCCATGGATGAGGCCTGCTCTGGCTAACAGAACGCTCAAACCCCCCAGAAATAGGGAACAGGGTGCTATGAAGGTAGGACAGTTGGTTCCTCATTATCAGGAATGAAGTAACCAATAATTGTTCAGACCCAGCCAAGCATGCTTTCGGTGAAGGCAACTGTGTAGCCACTATCAAGAAAGATGGATTGCAACCAGTGTGTCAGCAACAATGGTGAAATTGTGAACTTTAGGCAAACTTTGCTACAAAAACACACATCCAGGTCAAAAGCCACCCACCTCCAAGGCAGACCACTCCTCAGATACTCCCATCTGAGCATGATAGCCTCGCTCTGGAAACACAGGGATACTTGAGACAGAGGAGAAGAGAAGTGTGTTGCTTAGTATAAGAGATGGCTCCTTAGCAACTGAAGTTTGGAAGCTTCCCCACCAAGGATCACAACAATCGTTAGGACCAATGGGACGCTGCCTGGATCTGGGACCATACGGACACCTTGGACCAGTGGTGGTAACTATCTTTCCTTTTCCTCTCTTTACTTTTTTCCCTTTTCACTCTCTTTACCTAGCACGCACCGCTTTACATGCAAAATACTAAAGTTTCACTGTTTCATTGAAGCAAATCCCTTTGGCATGGTCACCTTAATTTTGTACTTTGAGATCACAGCAAATGAACTATCACGCGTCCACTGAGTGGACCGTGACACCATAACGCAGCTCCCAAACTGGAAGTAGATCAAGTCAACATAACAAAACAGTTATGGCTATACTGCATCCTCAGTCTATGATTTTATAGGCATCTGAGTAAACTAACATAATATACTGCAAGAACTATTTCATTAGTTTACTCAGATGTAGTGTTCAAGCTAACATTCACTCTGAGACATCTCACATCATCCCTTCCTCTCCATTTTCAAGCTGTACATTATTATCTGTCTCTAGTCTAGCTTTTTTAAACAGGTTTGGGCATGTAAACATTAACTCAAAAGACACTGGGATTTTAGTGTGGTATGCAGTGTACCTTCATATATTAAAAAAGATTTTAAAAATCCAATATTGAATAATCAAATAAAAACCATCAGGGAGAAAATCTCCCAACATCTGCATGAATCTTGGTTGAAAATATCAATCATTCTTTAATAAGACAGGGACACTTTTTGTTTCCTGTTATTATTACATCTATCAAGAATATTCCAGATCAGCTCACTGTCTGTAAATGCTCGTCTTGCCACTCTCAGATTAACATCTTTCGGTTCAATTAAAAACAAGGATTGATTTACTTCTGATGTAGAAAAAAAAAAGGAGGACAATTCAAGAACAAAATATTGCGTTATTTTGTTTTGTACTTCTCATGATGCTCTGATGATTTTCTTAACTATGAGCTGACACACTGTAGCCATTCTATTCCTTCCTAAGCTTCCTATTCTTACGGAGAACAGACAGAAGACAAATGTTGTGTATATGATGTTGCCAGATATTTTTAATGACCATACCGTAGAAACGAGAGTTTGCAAAGCTTAGTTATTTGGAAGGAGACTTAATTAGAAACTCAGATCTATAAGACAAATATTGCTTTCTGTTCTTGTTTGTTCTTAGTGTAATATGAATAATGACATGCCAATTGTGTATGATTATAGATAATTATTTATGAAACTAGATTTTGCCTCTACATTTAATTATGCTTTTGCATGTGATGGAAGCATTCTATTGATATTGTGGTGTTTAAATAAATCTATTTTTGTTTCATTTTTTCTATTAATCTCTGGATTGATAGCTATTTTGATTTCCCTTCTGTGTTATTCTCTCTGCTTGATTATATGACAAATTGTCTGGTGACCCAATATAACTCCTGTTAAAATCTTGTAAAGTATGATATATTTAAATGTATGATGAAATACATGTACATTATATAAATATAGATAATATAACTAGATTATATATTTATATCATATACATATAGTTATATAAAATACTATAAAATACAATAATTATTAGTTTTAAATAATATTTTTATTTTAGGAAACTGTTTTTGTATGTTTTCCTAAGTAGATCTACTTACTGTAACCAAATATTGGGTCTGTATTCATGTGCATGTTTACGTGCAAGGATACATAACTATTTTTTAACAGCAGCTTTTGAAATTTTCGGACAATGTCAGCTGAGTCTGACAGGTATATAACTCTAAGATAGCAAGATGCCATATGATTTGTGAAAATTAGTGGCTGATTAGAAAAAATAGGTTTTTTTCTATAGAAAAGTTAACTACTCTTTGCTTGACTTGGGAGAACGTAAATTGGAATGGAAAACAATGAAAGCAATGGAAATTATCATGGAACAAGTTTTTTGTCTCTTTTTTGTGTTGGAATTTTTCTTCTCTTATGTGTAGGAAGGAAGAAAGAGATGCAGGGGAAAAAACATTAATTCCCAGTCATAAATACGCAGTTACATATAAAGGAAAACTTAATGTGTATTAATACATTAGGGAGAAGGTATTTCTATACTATTATTCCTCCTAAAGAGTTTGCATAAGTACTTTTAAATATTATTTATCTACTTTGGTTTGTACAGTCTAAGTAAAAGCCATTTGTTCAATGCCCAGTATATGTGAACCAGCCTCTTCAAAAACAGCCTCTATTCCTTTTCCCTAAAACGTTAACAAACTTAGAAAAAAAATTATTCATGTCAACATAACAATACTACATTGAATCAACCCTACAAACTCCCTTCTTTAGAAGTTTCCAATAAAATATTTACTGTGTTGTTTGTAAAGTTCTCTGACAGCCTGGATACTTCAGTTGTGTCTACAAGATAAGGTTTGTATAATCTGACTTTAGGAATACAGAAGACATGTATCTCAGGAAGTTGTTGATGTAACCAGTGCGGCTCTGTGAGTAAAAATTAGACAAAAAAAAAACTTATCAAAGTAAAAAAGGTGACACCAGTTCCGTGCTATAGAGATTTTCACATAAAGAAAAGACAGCTTCTCAGACTTCAATGCTTTGGAAAAGCTTGTGAAGTTCTGAAGGAGGATCCTGCAGGATTCTTTGTGAAAGCTGATGTAATCAGAATCAACTCAACTAGATCTGCATTTTTAAATTCCACCTATAATTAACTATACTTTCAATTCAAAATACTAGAAACTAAATAGCAGATACATTCTAGGGGGAATTCACAGAAACTGGCTTATATTTGAATGAATGTATTTTAATTAAGATGTTGGTTTAATTAACAAAACAGCACATTCCATTTCATCAAGATGTTTTCTGGTGGCATGAGATCTTGCATATGCCCATAAGGCTGGTTGAGTATGTGGTCCTCTCCTGCTAGGAACCTTATCTGCTTTTCAGAAAGATAAAGTGGTTCTTTGCACATAACCGAATTACCTTCCTAGGGTGCTCCTTTTTACCTTCTGTCACAGCCTCTTTGCCTGGAAAAAGAACCTGAAATATTTTTAACTTTCAGAGGATTTTGAAAATTGATCTCAGTGGATCATGTGCAAGAGGAGAGACAGATGCCCTCTTTGAAGGTCACAGAAAGAATATCTGAATCGTTAGCTGTGTCATAATCAAACGGATTTTCAAAAAAGTCCTGTGGACAACTTATTTATAAATAAATAAATAAAAAGCCACTCTTCTGTTAAAATGATGGTCCATATTATCAGAGCTTTATATCCTTTGCCAAAGGAAAATGCTTCTATCGATGTACAGCGCATGCTAGCTCTCTGGTGAGCTTCCCCTAGCTTCATAGTGTACTACTGCCTGATTTAAATGATGCAAAATACAGAGTGTTTATGTCACTAATCCTTCAGTAGTATTCTGATGGCAAGTGCAAGCGATACAGTTTCTACCACCCAGTCATCTTCTTGTTAACTTTGCTCACTGTTAAGCAGAGTCTCAAGCCTAAGCTAAGGACATGGAAAGATTCTCTCAGGCATGGATGATACGGCAGAAGAAATTTTGGACCATACTGTTTAAAAATGAACCAAACACTTAAAAATTGAAGATAAAACTTTGACTTAAACTTGAATCCAGAACTGACATTCCAGTATGCTAGGAAGAGATCAAGATTGTCCTGAAAAGTAGAGAGAGACATCATGTGTGACCAAAGTTAATAGATGGGTCCATTAAGTGGATGCAAAGAAATATGTAACAAAGTGATGGGGTCCTTTTAGCAGCATTCTGAAGTAGCAGGTGTTGGACAACATTGCTTTTAAAATAACAGATGTTAATGTAGATCAGATGTGAGTAGAAGAAACATGGACATGAGATTTAACTTCATAGACTAAGAGAAGTTACTTTATTTTACAGATGGATAAATAATTTTTAATTTCTGTAACAATAAAAAATCCTGAATAGGAAGATCTGTAGTGGCATTTGAATTTAATTTAAACTGAGGCTGCAGCAGAAAGATGGCTTTGTCCATCATGATCAAGAAATAGTGTAAGGAAGAACACTTTGAGAAAGAAAAGGAAAGACATTTAAGTGTCAGAGAAGTTAGAAATTTGCACAACCAACGGATCCTACCATTGTTATCTCTCTCTGGAAATGCCGTGCATTAAAATAGAATCATTTAAGTTGGAAAAGACCCTTAAGATCATTGAGGCCAGCCATTAACCTAGCATTTCCAAGACCACCACTAAACCATATCCCTAAGGGCCACATTTACACATCTTTTAAATACCTCCAGGAATGGTGACTCTACCACTTCCCTGGGCAGCCTGTTCTAGTGCTTGACAACCCTTTCTGTACAGAAATATTTCCTAATGTCCAGTCTAAACCTTCCTTGGCACAACTTGAGGCCTTTTCATCTTGTCCTGTTGCTTGTTACTTGGGAGATCAGACCGACAACCACCTCGCTACAAGCTCCTTTCAGGTAGTTGTAGAGACCAATAAAGTCTCCCTTGAGCCTCATTTTCTCCGGGTTAAACAACTGCAATTCCCTCAGCTGCTCTTCATAATACTTGCTCTCTAGACCCTTCACCAGTTTTGTTGCTCTTTGGACGTGCTCCAGCACCTCAATATCTTTCACGTAGTGAGTGGCCCAGAACCAAACATCCATCAGTATGTGTTGATAGTGAATGATTGTTATACAGACATGCATTTTACTTCCCTTTTTATACACTTTCTGTAGTTTGGTCAAAATGTAAAATATCTTCCCGAGATGTTGTCTTTCCTGAGAAAAAAAACAACAACATTGTGTTAATGTAAAGAAAATAGATAGAGCTGGCTTAGCCAGCTCTTTAATCTTTGGAAAGACTGCACATGAGAGAATATGCAAGAAGTATATAAAGAATGGTGGAAGACAGACAAATCTTCTGATGTGACTAGCTTTGCCTTTACACTATAGATGAGAAAAAGAATGCGGTCTACACATTTTAGACCAAATCACCAACAGCACATCAACAGATAAAGACAAAAAAATAAAAAAACCTTTTGTTGCATTATGTATCCTTCCAGTCAAAACAAAATTCTCTAGAACTACAGTTAACATACTTTAATACAGCTCCTCATTGCAACTAATAAGACATGCCAGCTAATGGTGGCCATGATCAAATACAGTTTCTGTTTAACAAGCAGTACAAAATAATATGGCTTATGATGAGGCAACACTTGCTCATTATCTCATAATCATCAGGAAATCAGTCAATAAGCTATTTCATGGACTGAAATCAGAGTCCTTTGAAAAGTATTGTGATGTGCCTACCAACAAATAGCTTCTGATTTTTATTCATAGGATTCTTTCACCAATAACTAGTTGGTAACAGATGTGTCAGAATCAATCGTGTTTTAGATGTGCATGCAGTGAAGTGATAGGACAAGTCACTGGGCATCCTTGTAAAATTGCGCTTTCCATCAAACAATAGAAATTGTTTTCTCTTTAGTGTTCAAAATATTCCACTATTTGGTTCAAATCTCCTTGTGATACATACAGATAAAGAAAAACATTTCTAGGGATTGCAAAACAGTAGGGTTCTGTCAATCATGGTATTTTTTGATGCTGAATAGTACCAAAGCTTTGGCTGGAATAGCTTTTCATACTGATAATTCTATGAATTCTATTTCTTTGTTTTTGTGAAATGGGACAATTTGTGACCTATTAAGAAAAGCTCAGCTATTTGCTATATTTAATGCTTCTTTTCTGATCACTTATGTGACACAAGCTTTTCCTGGTCCGTGTCTGAATGATTCCAAAACTTCTCAAGAACTTACAATATAGTTGCATGAACACTCCTGATGTTAATTCTTGCACACACACAGATTTATGGGAACATTTTGCAAGGAAATCTTGCAAAGCCTCAGATGTGTCATTTTAATCTAGGACATAATTTAGAAATAGTCTTCAGAATAATGTTCATGTGGTTTATTTATCCTCCTCGGTTAGCACAAACATCCAGTTTTGCTCTCACATTTCTTAAGAGTGAAAATATGTGAAAAAAATCAGAGCTAAGTAAAAGCTCCAATCTAGAGTTTCACTTTTAATGTACTTGAATGGATTTAAAATTTAAAAGGAAATTCAAGGGTTCAGCTGAACTAAATAAAAAGGAGCTGCTGAATAAAGAATTCTGTAAAGCTATAAAGTAATTGCTGATCTCAGAAACACTTTTCCTATATTTTGGTTGTTCTTTTTGCTCCAGCTGTTATCTTTATAAAGTGAGCCACTGAGCATGGCACAACTTTAATGCACTTGAAGTTGTACTGTCATGGAAATTCTATCAATGTGGAGATATAGACTCCTTCCTTCAAATTATTATATAGGAGATTTACAATAGATATTCCTTGTGTTCAATTATCTTTGGAGAAAAAGGTTTATTTTCCATTAACTAGTTTACTAGCTTAAGTGACATAAGCCAGGCAGTTACATTCCTTTAAAGTTACTGTGTTTTCTTAATGTTAGATTTAACACATTGAGTAGTTCTTTTTAAAATTTTTTAAACATCTTTCTATACACTACATTTTAGGAAAATATGAAGAAACAGTACTGGAAATTCCATGAGGCAAACTACTTATAAAATATTTCCAACATAAAATCTAAACTGCAATCAGATATGTTGTACAATCATCCAAAGGTTCTTATGCCTTTGAAGCTTGGAGGTTCATCCACCTCTGTATTAGCCACCAAAGATAACCCAAGAAAGGTAATCTCTGCTTTAGTTTGATTTTTAGGTTTTTGTTTGGTTTTGCTTTGGGTTTTTGTTTTGTTGTTTTCTGCAAAAGAATAGATCTCAGTACTGTAGAATCTCATAAATAAGAAGGCAATGCTGTGGGATTTCTGAGGAAGTCTTTGCACAAATTAGGGAGTTAGGCATAAGCATAATATTTCAGCCTCCACTTTTTTGATTCTTCATGAAAGGTTATTTCAAGCTCTTTTCCCAATTTATCTGGCATAGATACATAGCTACCACTAAGCACAAGGTTCGCTGTAACAGAGATAAGTGAATTGTAAGGTTTTATCAGGCCTTTCAGCATACTCTGTGAGCCAAGGAAATATAGTAGGTAAGATCATTCAAATATATGAGGTAAGTGGTGGTCCCAATGAGAAGGCTAGGAACTACTTTTGTGGCCATGCAACAGTGTCTAAGCACATATAGACAGCATCACTCAGGGAAAAAAAAGAAAATCATATATTGGCATTAAGAATGATGTACTGAACACCTTGTTCAATAAATATATTTAGGCCTTTAATAGTTAAATTAAACATAGTCAAGCTCTGAAAACAGATTACTACTGTCAGTCAGACAAGCAATCTGTTCTGGCAGGCTAAGAAGAGCCAAGAGAGTTATTTTTTGAGAATTGAAAACATCCCTTTTTTATTATTGTACAAATACAGTAAGAGAAAAAATGTACCTATAGGGAATATTTTCCTGTGTGACCTGGTCTAGGTCATCCTGCTCTGGCAGGGGGGTTGGACTTGATCACAGAATCACAGAATTATTGAGGCTGGAACAGACCTCCTAGATCACCAAGTCCAGCCTATGACCCAACACCACAACATCAGGTAGACCATGTCACTGCGTGCCACATCCAATCTTTCCTTAAACACCTCCAGGGATGGTGACTCCACCACCTCCCTGGGCAGTCCATTCCAGTGTCTAATCGCCCTTTCCGTGAGGAAGTGCTTCCTAATATCCAACCTAAACCTCCCCT
>JAVSBS010002082.1:0-20905 GCA_033124195.1 Coracias cyanogaster | reverse complement strand
ACATCTCCAGGGATGGGGCCTCCATCACCTCTCTGGACAACCTGTTCCAGTGTTCCACCACCCTCATAGTAAATAACTTCTTCCTAATGTCTAATCTAAATCTACCCTTCTTTAGTTTAAAACCATTGTCCCTCATCCTATCACTAAATGCCCTTGTAAACAGTCCTTCTCCAGCTTTCTTGTAGGGTCCCTTCAGGTACTGGAAGGTATCCTTGGAACATTCTCTTCTCCAGGCTGAACAACCTCAACTTTCTCAGCCTGTCTTCATAGGAGAGGTGCTCCAGCCCTCTGATCATTTTTGTGGTCCTCTTCTGGACCTGCTTCATCAGGTCCATGTCCTTCTTGTGCTGAGGGCTCCAGAGCTGGATACGGTACTCCAGCTAAGATCTTACCAGAGCAGAGGGACAGAATCACCTCTCTTGATCTGCTGCCCACACTTCTTCTGGTGCAGCCCAGGACATGCTTGGGCTTCTGGGCTGTGAGTGCACATTGCCAGCTCGTATCCAGCTTTTCATCCACTAGTACCTCCAAGTCATTTTCTGCCAGGCTTCTCTCTATTGCATCATCCCTCAGCCTGTATTGATAGTGAGGATCATCCTGACCCAGGTGCAGGGCCTTGCACTTGGCCTTGTTGAACCTCATGAGATTCACATGGGCCCACTTCTCAAGCTTGTCCAGGTCCCTCTGGACGGCATCCTGTCCTTCTGGCATGTAAACCTCACCACTCAGCTTGGTTTCATCTGGAAACTTGCTGAGAGTGCACTCAATCCCACTGTCCATATAACTGATGAAGATATCCAACAGCACTGGTCCCACTACAGACCCCTGAGGGTTACCACTTGTCACACATCTCCATCTGGACATCGATCCATTGAGTGCTGCCCTCTGGATGGGACCATCCATCCAATTCATTATCCATTGAATGGATAATGTCCACCCATCCAATTTAGAGAGAAGGATTTTGTGGGGGACCATGTCAAAGGCCTTGCAGAAGTCCAGATAGATGACATCCATAGCTCTTCCCATGTCCATGGATGTAGTCACTCCATTGTAGAAGGCCACTAGATTGGTCATGCAGGAGTTGCCCTTTAGTAAAGCCGTGCTGGCTGTCTCGAATTATGTCCCTGTCCTCTATGTGCCCTGTCAGGGCTTCTGAGAGGTTCTGTTGCATGACCTTGCCAGGCACAGAGATGAGGCTGACAGGTCGGTAGTTCCCAGGGTCCTCCTTAACTACCCTTTTTAAAAAAGGGTCTAATGTTTCCCATCTGCAGATCACCAGGGACTTCACCTGAGTGCCATGACTTTTCAAATATCATGGAATGGCCTGGCAACTACATAAGCCAATTCTCTCAGGAATTCCATCAGGTCCCATAGACTTATGTATGTTCAGGTTCCTCAAGTTGTCACGAACCTTGTCTTCACTTACAGTGGGAGAGACTTTGGCCCCCTGGTCCCCATCTTGTGGTCCTTCAATTCAGGAGGTGTGAGGAGAGAGGTTGCCAGTGAAGAGCAAGGCAAAAATGTTGTTGAGAACCTCAGCCTTCTCTTCGTCTTTTGTTACTAGTTTACCAGTCCTGCTCATCAAGGGGGGGTACGCTTTCTTTAACCTTCCTTTTCTGATTGAAATACCTGTAGATGTCCTTCTTGTTATTCTTTGCATCCCTTGCCACGTTCAGCTCCAGCTGAGCCCTGACCTTCCTGACCTCATCCCTACACAACCAGGCAGCATTCCTACATTCTCCCCAGCATACCTGTCCCTGCTTGAACTGCCTGTGCAGTTCATTCTTGCCTTTTAGCTTGACTAGCAGGTCTTGACTCAGTCATGCTGGTCTCTTCCTTTCCTGGCTTGATATCTCTTACACCTGGGGATTGAGAGCTCTTGCGCTCTAGGCAAGTATCCTTAAAGATCTGCCAACTCTGCTCTGCTCCCTTGCACTTGAAGACTGTTGCCCAGAGAGTCCTATTTACTAACTCCTTGAAGAGCTGGAATTTTGCTTTCCTGAAATTCAGGGTCCTGACTATGCTCCTCACCTGATTCGTATCCCTTAGGACTGTGAACTCCACCAGTGCATGATCACTGCAGCCCAGGCTTCCTTTAATACTGGTAGCCCTGATGAGCTTGCTTTCATTGGTGACCATCAGATCCAGTATTGTATTCCCTCAGCTAGGGTTGTCTATTTCTTGTCTTAGGAAGTTATCATCAAGGGACTCCAGGAGTCTCCTGGATTGTCTACAGCTCACAGTGCTACTTTTTCAGTGGATGTCGACGTGGTTGAAATCCTCCAACAGGGCAAGAGCCTATGAGTTTGATGTCTCCTGTAGCTGGAGTAAGAAGGCTTTGTCTGTAGCCTCCCCTTGACTGGGTAGTAGTAGACACCAACCACAAGGTTCCCTTTGTTCTCTCAGTCTCTAATTCCTACCCATAAGCTTTCAACTTGCTCTTGGCTATTCTTTAGGGACATCTCTTCCCACTCTATCCAGTTCTTAACATAGAGGGAACACCAATGTGGGAAACTACAGAATGTACTATTTCACAGGCCTCTTGATAATGTGCAAGTTTGGTTAAAAACAAGGGAGCTGTGAAAAAGAATGTGGGAAGACACAAGGTACTCGTGAGAGGAATGTGCAGCAGTTGAGAGTCAAGGACTGTTTCTGCAGCTGCACGTCATAAATAACAGGAAAGAATGACCACCTCTTGCAAGGAAGATAACGACAAAATTAGAACTAATTAGAGAGCTGTCTAACCGGGCTACATGAAAACAATTGTAGATCACGAGACTAACAGCATGTAAGAGTATATTTAGTAGCTAACTGCGTGAATAAACGATTCTGTTTGCACCAGCATTCAGTGTCCGTGCCTCATGCACCACAACCTCCACCCCTCCTTCCTCTCCTGTCCCTTCTGAACAGATTGTAGCCATCGATAGCCACAATCTGGTCATAGGATTCATCCCACCAAGTTTCAGTTATAGCCACGATGTCATAGCTTTCCAGCAGCATGGTAGCTTCCGACTCCTGTTAAATAAAATTGCTATTTCTGGAATGTGGAAATAATAAAAACTGACAAAAAACCTAGTAGAATTGTTTTGTTACATTTCACTTGTAGCAGCAGTACAGTTAGTATATTTAATAGAAGACATAGGAGTTTCAATTTAACAACAACAAAAAAAGAATGCAATGCAATCTATTACTTTCTCTATTGAAATGTACATTCACAGAGAGTAAACAGCTTCTCTTGCCCAGTAGCCAATAGCTGGCAAGATAGAAGTCAATTGTTGCAGCTGCTTTTTTGGAACAGTTATATTAGCCAAAAATGAAAGAGATGTAATGAAGGCCTATCATACCCAAGTCATTCATGACACAGGAAGGTGGGCATATTTGTTTCATATCTGAAAAATTGAACAAGAAGGAGTTATATTTGTGCAGTCAAATAGTCTATATACATATTTCCATATTGCACTGTGTATATTTATATATCCATGTTTATTTAAAACAGATAACTGAATTTAATTATATCGTACCTGTGGAGCATTTTCCTGATATAAAATAAAAAGCACTTTATTTTCAGCAATTAAAAATGAAACCAGACTTTTAACTCATCATTTGTATCTATTGACTACTAGTACAGTGATGTGGAATATAGACAATTGCATGAACATATAATCACAAGTGAACAACACATTTACACGAGGTTAAAATACAAAAAAATGAGAAATACCAGGAACTTGTGTGAACTGTTACAAAAATTACTGCATTGTTTTACTGATGTGATGCTCATTAAACAGTGTTAAAATTAGGCCCGAATTAAGCCAATTCCCACAGCAAATATGAAGCAGTTGGCATGTAATGCTATCCCTGCAAATCATTGCCTCCTAGCTCATTTTCACAGCACTTCAACATATTCTGATTTGAGGGTTGAGTTGTAGTCACCACACAGTAGTTAAGCTCAATGGAAAAGCAAACTTGAACAAAAGAAAATCAAGTTTTCTTGAGGATTTTTGCCTTATGGCTAAGATCAGTTTGAGCCAACATATAAAAGTTTCTGTGATTAGGCCCCAAAGCACAAAAATACCAATTAATTATGATGATTAGATATGTCTTCATTAGCAGCCTATAAATAAATCATACACAGCCCTGCACAGCTGGTATTCCTGCTATACTGAAGAGAAAAAAAAAATCATTTAATGCACTTTGCTAACTATCTAATTAATTTAAACTTTTGTTATAATTTGACATTTGTACTATATTACAGAAATGTGAATATTTTCTTGTGTTTATATAAACTTCTCTGTGTGTACACCTATAGATGTTTTCTAGGATGCATAAAATACCTGCTTCCACTGCATCAAGAGAAGGTCTCTGGATACAAGATCCCTTTTAAATTTGTTTTTATATTACTACAAGTGCTCACTCAGTATAAATATTTTCGTTGGGATGAAACATTTAGAAGTGAATGATTTCATCCTAATTTATTCTCTTCTTCTCCTTCTGATCTGTATCTGTATAAATGATGTTGCATTCATTTCTGGGTGGTGAAAGAGGAGCATATGGCACATTACAAGGCTGATGGTTGAGTATGGTCTACTTTAACAAGTAGTACAGCCAAACAGGAATGAATCTGTGGAGAGAAACAGCTGATGATGAGTGGGAGTTACTTTGGCATAGCTTTAGTCTGATCCAGAGGGTGGGCGCTCAGTTAGCAGTTGGATAACATTACATGTGGTCCTGGAGTACATCTTCTGATTGAAGTCCCTCCAAAAGAAATCTAGTTCATGGGCTCAGAGACTTTTTTACAGTATGAACCAGGGAAAAGGAAGAGGGAACACTAGATGCTGGACCTTGAGGTGAAGGGTATACGACAAAGAAAAGCATGTTCCTGCTTGAGTGTTAATGTAGATGCACTCTGTCAGTATTCTTGTGCTTAACAGTTTGCTCATCCCTACAGAAACCCATTTACCTATAACTTTTCTAACATGGCACACATCGTGATATTTAGCTATCATTAAGTATTACAGCATCCCTGCAGGAAACCATATTTAGCTTGCATACTTTTCCAAAACATCGCTGAATTTAGGGAATATCTTCAATAAATTTAACTGTGCAAAGTAAGTTCTTTTGTAACTTGGTTCAGATGTGAAAGCTGATTCTGTGTTGCATTAAAAAATGCCAGACAGTCTGACAGTAAACAATCTCTAATCTCTCCTTTCATGGTAGTAATTGTTTTCTGGTAAGAGAAAATTTAGTGCTGTATTACTGGTATTTTTTCCTCTTTTTCACCATACAATTTTATGCTACCGAGGTGTCATTATTTTAGCTTTGATCACATCTGTCAGCACAAATTCTCCTTCCAGTCTTCTGTCTTACACTTCCTCAAAGCCTTTTCGACTTACTTTATTGTCCTACGTAATGAACTTGACTTTCCCATATAGCAGAACAATGCACTCAGCCTTTTCTAGTTTCTGAATGCTAAAATATCTGTACTTCTGTTCCCTCCAATTTCTATAACTGTTGCTTCTTTTCACTCGAAGTGGCAGGCTTTGAGAGCTAGTTACGTGCTTTGACTTTTTATTTTAAGTTTTAAAGATGTTCACACGTTAAGATTAAGCTTTTTTGGATGTCCAATTACAAATGAGATGAAAGTACATTTTCTTTTTTAACATCTGAAGCAGATCTTTTGACATCTAAGGAAAGCTAGTCAGCCAAGAAGGCCTTCATTTCTACTTAGGCAACAGTTCTTTGTTGTTCCAAGCCAAAACCATGGAAAACGTCTTCATTCAGTGTAAATAAACAAATAAAAATTGAAGAGCATTTACGTCAAAACCAATAAAATCCTGAAACCTTACTTTCAACTGATGGCTGTCTGAGAACTGTCTAAACTGTGTAGATACACTAATGAGCTGTTTTTTCACTTGACTGCTTGTGTACTTCAGAAACCTTTGAATGCTTCACGTCATGCTTAAGCACAGAATCCACTCCAGGTTTGAGAATAGTTAGCATATTTGTAACTGCTCCTACCTTATGTGAAAACTCAGTGCTGCATGTAGGAAAAAAAAGATGTTCATCTATTGAGTCTTATCAGCCAAATCAAGAACCAGACTGTCGTGATCTGACAATCTGGTATATACAGGCAAAGGTCTATGCAAAGGCTCATGGGAGCCGCAAAGCATTACTGGGAAAGGAGTTCACTGCCTCAGTGAGACATAAATCTCCGTTCACCACACAGACACAATCTATTCTCCACAAACAAATGTACAAAATTTAGTGAATTATCCTTATTTTTTCTCCGTTTGAAAATGCAACATAAAACTCCTTTTTTTTGGTATTTTCAGATCCCTGGATGCACTCACTCCAGTTGACTTCTCTTGTTCAAACCTATTGATTCAGCCCACCCCACCTACAGGAGTATATTTAACTTCTTATCAGCTAGAGGTCTCTTATACATGTACTGCCCGCCTACTTGGGAATCTGTTCTTCTGCCTAAACGCACAATCAAGTATTTATTTTCTTTAAAATTTACAAGAGTCAAAGAAGTAGACAATTTCCCAGAAGTATGCAAAAAAGCATTACTGAGTAATAATTTTAATCCATTCAGCCCCCTTGACAACTTTTACATATTTACACACTTTTAGGCATATTAAGGAGTCTTTTTTAAATGATATTTCTGTAATCTTACAGCAGCACAGTGTATTCTGTAGTTCTTTGCCTTCTATCTGGACTTGGATTTACTATTATGTAGCTTTATTACATAAGATCTATATGCAGCATCATTCTGCATCAACTAGACAGCTACAAGCAATGTGTATAGACATTAAATATATTTTCAGACTTCCATTTGAGGCATGCGAATAAACTTTGTCATTCATTTCAGATGAAAGAGCATAATTTAAGACCATTCAGAGCTGTATCACTTAAACACTAAAAATACTTGCCAACATGTAATTTTAATTTTACATGCTTCTAAAATATCCAAACAATTTCTCTCTTTCATAAGACTAATCAGATAATTTTCAGCCCTTTACCTCAAAACTTTCCCCAAACTCTCATAAAGGTATAAGTCAATTGCAATAATAGAAAATAATATAACTGGCAGCATCCAACAAGTTAAGTGAGAACATTTCCTACTACAATAGACCAAATTCCTGCCTGGTGAAAAATGGCCAAGCTCCATTAAAGTCAATTGAGCTGTATCAAGATATACCAGCAGAAAATTTGGCACACTAAATACAGTATTAGTTTTCCTCTGTATCCAGAGATCTGGGTTTATCTTTGTTTCTAGCCTACAAGTTAGATGAAAAACGGGGGAAAAAAATGACTGCAGCTAGGTTTCCTGCTGAACAGACACACTATATCTCTATGCTCCAGCCTCTCCAATCAATTTTCATTAGGGTTTTCCTGACTGAATTTTTCTTTCCTATTTCTGCAGTTACTCTTCAGTCGTTGAGAATACAATGCTGTATATTACCAGTATCATGCCACTAGGGATTGTGTAGGAGTCAAAATACACCACCAACAGTTTATAACACTTTATGACCATTTCTAACATACACAAACTTATTTCTCTAAATTGCTACTGATACCGTTCAGAACAGACAGCATGACCCTGTTATCCAAGAGCACTTGCCTCAGCAGCCTGAGCTAGGGAAACATAACTATTATTACACAGTATTACAGATTCTGTGTCTCATGCTGTAGGTTAAGCTCCAGAGGAAGGTATAGCTGCCACTCCTGCTTAAATCTTAAGTCCTAATAGAAAGTTATACACATTTTTTCCAGCTGTACAGCTACATGTAGATATATACATAGAAATTTCAGTTTGTATGGGCAAAGACAAGGAGAGTGATGTCAAGGGCATGCCATAAACCATTCAGGTTTAATTCATCATACTTATGGTCTTTCCAATATTTAGAAAAGAGATTTAAAGAAAAATAGTTTAAAAGAGCATAAATATGAAAGATGTGTATATGAAGGGTGGCCATTTTGATAGAGTTGAGTCAGAGCTGTTGACATTATTTTGTTATTGTGCTACACCAGACACTGGAAAGGGAGTAATGTTTCAAGTCTAGACCTATGATGTCATTCTTCTTCCCATGGCAAACAATTATAATCAAAAAGCCTTTTAGTTCTCCTAAGAGAGATGGGGGGAAAGTAAAGAAACTTAAAAAATAATGCAGTTTAAGCCCTTGAAATGTAAAATGTTAGGAAGTTTTGCTGTAGTTTCTTGGCGTTGTGTCCTTTTTGTTTCTAAGGAGATTTTCTGTTAACAGTTTTAAATTGTATTTAATATTGAGTATTTTACTGTTCTTTTAGGAGAAAGAAGCTGAGATGGCAGTTGCTGATGTTGTAGTCACTATTGAAGTCTGAGCCTGCATCCTCAGGACAAAACAAGATGAAATCAAAGAAAGAATAGATCATAATGTTGGAAAATAAAACTTCAGTTGCTTGTGATGATCTGAGTTGAAATTTCACTGATACAGAAAACCAGGCCTAATGCAGGGCCTAAATGGCTTTTCAAGACCTGGGAAATGAGTGCTGGCCTTGGTATGTTAAAGGCATTACTTTTAGTTCCTTTTTGGTAAAAACATTATGTAATGTGTTTTCATCTGCTAAGGTATATTCTTTTGAAGGGAAGGCAAAAAAGTATATAGAAGATATCAGTAGGCTTTTTTGTTTAAGCTAAACAAAACCTGTCTTTCTGCATACTGTATTTTTTTTCAGAACTTACAAACATTGCTTTACTTCAGACAAATACATACGGTAAACTCATACAGCAGTGGTTGCAAGTACCAAAATTATATGCTTATATTTTCTTAACTAGCCTGCCTGTCTCTAGTCAAACCTTAGGATGGATACCTAGTGAACATATCACAAAAATCACAGGGTAGCCACTAGAAATGACTGGGATGTGAAACAGTCATTAGTTTATTAACTTTACTAATATTTCTTATTTTCCTACAGCATCATGAATCATCTCTGGTTATGACTACATTGCTCCCCACAGAGCTCTGTGAAGAGTTGTACATGCAAAGCAATAACAGCTAAATTTACTTCAATGCTGATGCCACAAAAAATGAGAAATATGTATTTTTGCACAGTGCCGTGTCAGGACTCTGCTGAGTAAAACTGACAGATTAACGCATGTTAGAAGGAAAGGCAAACTGTCGCTTTCAAATTTAGTTTCTGTAATGCTGAATCAGTCTTATGACCTTTACTCCCCTTCAATTTGTCTAATTGCTTTTGTTACTGTTTATTGATGCACATTTATGTGGCATCTTTTAGAACTGCCAATCTACTAAGATGAACTCATGGTAATACCAAGATAAACTTATAATGTTTAGTTCACTGAAATTTAGAGTTAAAGGAAATGTAATATTTTGAGAGACTTGAACATGAAGTCATGTAGTGCTTCTCCCTGCATGGAAACAGGATCAAATGTCTTTAGTACATGCTTAACAGATGTTCCTTTACCTCAGAAAAAAAAAGAAAAGCCCAAAACAACCTCTAGTGATGGATGCTACATAATCTCCATAACCTGTGTACCAACACAAGTACTGAGATTTTAAGAGTAAAATCTGTCAAAAAAATACTCTGCAAACTTCAGACAAGACTGCTGGAAATCACCTGTATGCTTTTAAATGTTGCATCAGCCAATTTGTTTTTAGTATAGACCTAAATAACCTGACAAGTTACTGTGCAATAAGGTGTCTCTTTTCACTTGACAAATCTGATTCCTCTGCATTATGAAAGAACTTCCTAGTGTCAGAAATTAAAGTCAGTTCTCATTTCGCCTACACATAAATTGTCGGTTTTCTTTAACAGGCAAAAATTCTGCCTTCTCTTGTGCTTTCTTTGAAGACAACAGGATTGAAGTATTTTAAGTGGCACATAAAAGGTTTTTTCCTGGTGATTACTAAGAAGATTAGTACAAACAAAGCTTCATTTACCACTAAAAAAATATCTGCAAACAATAAATATGGTGACTTTCTTATTAGAATTGTACTCAAAGCCAAACCCTACTCCCTTCCTCAATATGTGATTTTAACAGTTATTACAGAAAATATTATTTCTGATATACTTTTTTTACAGAGGAAAGGTAAATGCTAGTCCATTTTTTATTTTATCTGATAGATTAGCTACTAGATCCCATTGCTTAAAACATTAAGATATTGCTCTTATTCCCTTAACCAAATACACTGAAGTCTCTTTGTAGTCACTTAGTATGCAGCACTTGACTAACTTAAGCTAATTTCTTTGGCCTGTCAAGGTAGTGCTTATATAAGTAAATACTCAATAATTTGGTTTCCAAATCTGGTTTCTAGGAAGCATTCAAGATGTTCCTTTCATTCAAAAGCAAAATAAAGCAAAAAAAAATTGCTTGTGTTTATGGAAGAGTAAAAGAGAAAACAAACTCATTGTCTATTATCTTAACCTTCGAAGTTACTTGAGACAACAGAAGTAAAAGAAGAATATAAAAGTATATCTCTCCTCAGAACTGTATGAGTCATCTTCACGTGATAAATAAAGTAATTTCTAACTAGAGAAACCTGAGATGTCCTCAGTGACAGAAAAAAAAATCATGTTGGAAGGGAAGGAACCTCTAGAGTGCAAGTGGTATACATATTCTGGATCACAATTTTGGATCTAGACAAGTATCTGTGTCTGTAGAAGAGATTAAAACGTGCCTGTGAACACTACTAATCTCTTTAGCTAACAGGGACAGTGTAGTCTAGATCAAGGTAGTGCATTTCCCAGATCTCCAAAGCAGGATGGTTGCTTGCAAACCACATAGCAGGAACAATCCCCAGAATATTTTACGTCTTGAACTGTGACTGTGAATGGTCCGAAAGATTGATAAATGGCATGTGCAAAGGATTTGTAATTTTTATTATTTTTTTTTTTAGTATAGACAGTCTTGTCCTGATGCCTGTGAAAATTCCTAGGCACTATTTGATTTATTAGTGTGGGCATGAGCTTTAATTTCACCTAAGTCCAACATTACATGCCAACATGTTATCACAGTATTCTGGAAGCAGTAGCAGTATAAATCACTCAGTTTTCAGTCACAAACATGTTAATAAATGTATAGGTTCGCATTACACATTCAAAGCTATATTTTACATATGTTCAAATGCAGTCTACAGACCCTTGAAATGTAGGAACATTTAAAAAAAGAAAAAAATAAAGCAAACTACAAAAAAACCCCAACAAACCAAGAGTGTGATCTGGGGTTTATAATCAGAAGTTTGGGTTTGAGATTCAGAATATGTAAATAAATTTCACCGAACTCTATCTCAACCTATAGTTTTCCATTTACCAAACAAGGATAGTGATGCTTATTTTCCTGCCTGATAAGGATATTGTGAAAGTTGTTTACTTCATTTCTATATTGTGTTTCCAGTTGAAACAATGATTTCTTAATGCAGTATAAAATTTTGATTTTGTTTCAATAAAAAAATATATATGTAAAAACTGAGTGAATGAAGACTTCAGCAGTAACCATGATAATTGGATATAGGCCCTGGTATAAAGTCAATAGAATTATATCAAAACTGAAATTCAGCAGACTGTATTTAACAATCAATGACGACTCTTCTCATTAAAAGGCTTCCTTGTTGCTTTGGGACTATCTTTCAGGCTGTGATTTTTTTTTTTTTTAATTTATTTAAAGATCAATAACTTCTGAAAGTTGAAACAAAGATTTCTGTTTCATATTGAAGAGTAAAGGAGTTCCTTTGTCTGTTAAATTGGTAATTTCTGCCAGACAGAGACATTTCTGATGCTAACTGGATTGCATTTCACACATCCTCTCCATTTAGCCAAATGTATCTTGCTGAACAAAAAAAAAGGTCCCATGCCATCTGAGCTGTGCTGTAGTTATACCAGTTGTTGATTCTTAAGTGGATAGCATATTAATGAACTAGGGCAATGGAATGTGGCATATACTGTGTGCAGGTTTTATTTTTCAATAAGCCATTGTACTATTTGTTCTGAGCAGATTAATACCACAAGACTTGCCAAAAAAAAAAAAAAAATCCTCAACATAACAAAAAACCAAACAGAAAATGTTAAAATGCTCTCACAATTCAGAAAGACAAAAAAAAACCCCAAAACCAAACCAAACCCTGACAACCAAAAAGCAAAAATATTACAGCCCAAAACCCCCAAATCCCAAACAAACCAAGAGCTTTTTGTGTGTTGTGAAATTTTATCTTCCAATTATCTTTCTAAATCTTGAGTAGTTCAGTTTTGCCTTTTGTGTTAAAAGATGTCCAACTCCTTTATTAGCTAAAAAAGATCAAATCCAAAATGTGATGTAAGTAGTTCCAAACCTAGAACTAGTAGGAGTCTGGAGCAAGATCTAGAAAGGAACCAGGTCATTTTCACCTGAATGAATGATCTATCCTCTAGGCTACAGGCTCGGACTCCTCCTTGTGTAATACCCACGTATAGTGGGACATTTTTGACAGGAGACTTGACTGACACCCTGCCAGTTATGACCTTCTGGAGGCATTTGAGTATGTATTTCAATATGTTCAGGCTCAAAAAGGTCACCAAGCTTGTCAGGCTGAGGTTCTGCCAAGTCTTCCCAGAGTACTGATCTGCAAGTGTTCCTTGCAAGTGTTTTACATCAAACAGATAGATACCCACCCAGTTCACCCAACCATTGAGCAAAGATTGGCTCCAAAGGGAGACTGAGGTATGTATCATCTGCTTTGCCACAGGCTTCAAATGCACCCTGTGTCTGTTTTGCATTAGTATCACTTCAGTGAGCTGTAGTTTAAATGAAATTTGCCAATTCCTCTTTAATGTTTTGGCACAGTTTCAGATTAGTCCAGCTGGGCAGTTGTTTTGCTACTTTATTATTTCAGCAACTTTTTTTTTTTTGTTATTTTTCCCCCAAATTATCCTGTTTTCCTCGAAGCTTCTATGTTAATCAACACATCATGTAAATCCAGCAGACATCAGTAGGAAACACTTTAAAACAGCAGGACTCAATTCATCTTCTTGAAGAGATATTAATCGCTGACATGAGATTGAATGGTAACTGAAAATATACCAGTGTAAAGGGGTCATATTGTCACAATGCACTTCTTTACTAGTTGAATGTACAAATAGAAATTGTATGAAAGTAACACACATTGAATTTGTGGAACTAAGTCATAACTTGCTGTTTTGCACGAGTTCACAAAGGTCTTGTCATTACAAGATCATACAAACCTGTTGTTGCGGTCCGGGAGCCAGCATCCGTACCGCCTCCCAAAAGGGAAGAGGATCAAGGGCAAAGCGCAATACTACCCCAACAAGCTTGTAGGCAACCACAGAGATCGATGAGTATTTAACAAGTTATATTCAAACGAAACCTCATTTACTTTATGGAGATATTATGATGTCAAAGGATGCCACGCCCACCCACTCACTCCCCCTTAGTCAACCTGGTGTGTGGTGCGTGTGTGTGTGTAGATGTCGGTTTCTACCCTCTTCCAGCATGTGGCGATGTTCGGGTCGACAACGCTCGGTCAGCAGACTCGGGTGGGTCCGATGATGGTGGCGACTTGCCAGCTTTTCGGTGCGATCAGAGTCTCCAATGGCGATGAAGATGACGATGATGATGGTGGCTTTTTGCCACAATTTTTTGGCAGCGGCACGCGGCTCACGACTCGGTGGTGGCATGCAGCTTCTTCAATGTAGTTCTAGTTTGGAATTGCACAGCTTCTTCAATGTGGCTCTAGTTTGGAATTGCGCGGCTCCTTCAGTATGGTGCCCCTGGCTTGGGCGGCGCCAGCAACAGCTTCTTGCTGTAATTTATTCTGGTTTTAGGCACAATGCCCTCAGCGTGGAGCGGTGCCGGTTGTGCGGGGCAGGCAGCAGCTTGGCTTGGCACTGCATCCGCAGTGGCGCTGGTTTGGAGTAGCACAGTTTCTCCCCTCCCCCACCGTGCTTGGTTCAGGCTTCCCTGGCAGTGGTGGAAGACACCTGGATTCTTAGAGTATCGGGTTTCTTTAAGCAACTAGACACTCAGATTCTTAAAGTGTCGGGTTCCTTTAAACAGTGAGACAGCAGCTTTCCCTCCCCCACCTCTGGCTCCAAACCTTTCGGTGTTTGAACTTGGCGCAGTTCAAGAAGCAGCCAGTGGTGGCACAGGGCAGGGGGGTGTCTGCTCTTCTGCCAGCAGCTCCTATAGCTGCTTCTTCCTCCTTGCTCTCCAGCAAAGCAGCAGTTTGTGCGAGCTCTCCAGTGGCAGTTTTCCCCCTTCCTCCCCCTCCGGCCAAGAGGCCTGGTGGGGGGAGGGAAGGGAGGCTTGGGAGTAGCGAACATTCTCTCTCGAAGGTCACAGTGGAAGAGGGAGGCTTTGTTTTCTTTTGAGCTTTTATAGCCTGCCGCGTCTGATAACACAGCTTCCATCTTCTGATTTCCTGTTTCCGGAAGACTCCCCAATGATTCATGGGAGTCACAGTTCTTTTTAGCTGACTTAAAAAGACATTTCAAAAATAATGGGTCCGTTTGCCACACCTGTTTAACATGCAGCTCTACTTAGCAAGTAAAACAAGGGTACACAATGCCAAAGAATTACATTGCTTTATGAATACAGCATCATTGTGTATTCTGTGCACTATATTGGATACTACATACGCTTTCCAATGAATTCCACCATGCTTGCCTCAGAAAGGCTTGGGGCATGTGGGTCCAGGTGTCTGACCAGAGAAACCAGTTCTGGAACATGTGGACTGAGCTCATTTAGCTTCCTGATAAAATCATAGAATCATAGAGTAGTTTGAGTTGAAAGGGACCTTTAAAGATCATCTAGTCCAACCTCTCTGCAGTGAGTAGGGACATCTTCAACCGGATCAGGTTGTTTAGAGCCAGCCTGACCTTGAATATTTCCAGGAATGGGGCATCTACTACTTCTGCGGGCATCAACCTGTTCCAGTGCTTCACCATCCTCACTGTAAAAAATCCCGTCTTTATATCTAGTGTAAATCTACTCTCTTTTAGTTTAATACCATTATCCCTTGTCCTATCACAGCAGGCCCTACTGAAAAGTCTGTCCTTGACAGGTATCAAAGAGAACTAGTAACTAGATAGACAGGCATTAGTCTCAATCATGGCTTCCCAGTCATAACCAGCACTGTAATCTTGTTTTTATTTAAAATATTGTGATGCCCAGTGTAAAAAAAAAATAAATGTTTAAAAAAAGGGAAAAAAGCACTGTTCCGTTGTATTTTGCACTGTCTTGAGTTTTTTGAGCAGTGTCCAGGACTTACATGTGTCCTACAGCATACAAACGCTCGTAGCACATACATATGCACAAGCAGTGTCCCAGATATTTGCCTACACAAGCCTCTGCCCTACTTATATCTGAAAGGGCATAGGGCTGGAGGACTACACTTCCTTTTTATCCAGAAAAAGGATTTCCAAGGTATTTCACTCCCACCTTCTACCCCTGACTACCAGTAGCAAAATGACCATTTGTCAGTTCTCCCAAATTTGATTTGCCTTTATGTAAAAGGAATAATAAATCCTGCCAGAGAAAGTAAATAGAAAAGTTACAAATTATGGCTGTACATCAATTACTATAAAGCTGAAACCTGCACTAAGAACTTAAGTTGAATCTCAAACACACGTTTAATACTGCTTCGTATGTTATTTAGTTATTAAAGAAAGTATTACATGACTCACATGAAAGAAAATAAACAATGTTTATCTTACCATGTTTTTTACATGAATATATTGCAAGAATTAATCTTGCCTGACTATTGCTGACTTTTAATTTTATAAAAAATACAATTCTAAAGTTACAAACATGACATATGGCAGAAATATCTACAAAACAAAATAGTACTAGCACCTTTATGCACAATAGATGAACATGCTCTACTGCCTCCTTTTCCCCTTGAAGTTCTTCCAGTCAACTCCAAACACCCCTAACCTTACTTTGCTTATGAAAACTGACATGGTTGCAGCCCCTGGCAGTTCAGCAGGTTTCTCATGGTTACATTCATTGAAGCCTCAGGAAATTGAATAGAAGGAGCAAGGGTGAAATTAGTATCTCATGTGTAAGTTGTATACTCTGGCCACTGACTTACGAAGCACATAAAGACTTAGCAATACTTTACCTGCTAATACACAGGCAAATACTCATCTCCTACACGCACATGCATGGGGACACAGGCATAAGGTACTGTTCAAAACAAACACTCTAGCAAAGCACCAGGTATCAGACATTTCTGCCTTTAGCTTCAATATCGTTACAATATTGTTCTCTTTTTTCATTTAAAAATGTTTTGGCACATGTTCTTTCTGACTTCATAGATCATATATTTTCTAATGATGCAACAGAAAAAGGAATTTTTATTTTATTTTGAAGTCTGGTCAGGGAAGCAGGAGACAGTGCTGCCACTACTCACCTGTACACTGCCTAATAGAGTTTGCACACGGGAATGTGGGGAGCCAGACCCCTTTTGTCCAGGGATCTTCAGACACATCTTCATGATTTCTCTATCCACAAATTTTGTTAAGAGTAAGGAGAGGAGAACATCCCACAGAAATATTTCAGCTGTGCAAAACATCATTTAAGCATCACTGAATCAGAAAGATTGTATGACCCTTCACCTGTAGTCTATGAGTGGAGAGGCAGTGTGGCAGGAAAGGGTCACAGTGGGTGAAAAAGATTGCTAGGGTCTGCTGCAGAGGTGCATTTTTGTGATTTACATTGAACAGCATGGACAAAATTCAGAAATATGTCTTGGGACACATTCTGTAACCACTGTCTGTCCCTCAGGGCAGCTGTCAGGACATTGCTGTCCCCTAGGTCTACTTCTCTGCCATCTCTACACACAAAGGGACTTTAACAATCAAAAAGTGAGACACTCATGAAGTTAGATGCAGTCTTGTGATTAGTGTTTAAATTTTGTTTAAGATTGAACCATTTGTGTGCATTTGTCTTGCTTTCCTTCCCCCCTGCACCCCCCCATCTCCTTTCCTACTCCCCTCATTTCCTTTTCCAGCATCTCTCTTGCACTCCCTTTTGCTACACAAACTGTCACAACATCCTGTTTGCTTTTGGATACGTCTGATAATCTATTCTGTCCGTATTAAGTGTTCCACAGTAACACTACTGAATCCAATTTCATCAATGCATGCCCCATTTCCTATCCCACATTAACACTCATTTCTGTCTCTGTACTAGCCTGAAGTATTTATGAGGTCATATGGTGACCCAAAATGGGTAACTAATGCATTTAAAAAGGAACCTAGCAAAAGAAAAAACCAACTTTTTCTGGTAGGATCTGTTCCCCATTCTAGTGCATACCCACACAAATCGCTGTACAGGTGAATATAAGGAGTGGCTTTAACCATGAACAATGAGCAGCAGCAGAGACTAGCGTTTTGTGTGCTGCTTAACCTAGCACTGCTGACTGAAAATATGCATATTAAATGGTGTCATATATATAGAAGTGCCATTGTGGAGCCAGGATAGTTGATACTTAGAAGAATGGGTGGCATAGAAATATAACCCTTAAGTGCAAGATACTGTGACATTGCTAGATTAATTAACAGTTTGTGTCAGTTCCCAGCAGAATTTCCTAATAAATCCCTTGGATTTGACACTACACTTGTAACCTTTTCCTATCCCCCCCAAAAAGACAATCTCAATATATATTTTCTGCTTGATAGTTTTTTCGATTATACAAGCTCATCCTGTGCATAAAAACTTCATCAACCCATGAGTAATCAATGGGTTAAAATGTAATATTATGAAGTACATAATTTACAAATATATATTTAATCACATTACCAATAATATAAAACTGAACATGCTGATTCTTATGAGAGCCTGATGTGTAGTGTAGGACCATACCCACATTCTCTGTTGAAAACTAAAAATTGTAGGGATGGGCTGTTAAAAATAAGCCACTGATGGGATATAATTTCCAGGAGGTATGTTTTCTATCTCTAAACTTAATCTTTCATTCCTATTCTTCAAGAAGTTGTTAAACAGGTTTAAATAGCATAATTCCACATTTTTCTGTATTCCCTCCCTTACCAGAATTAGAACTGTATTTCAACATACAACTTACCCAAATACTTCTTCTATTCTTAAATATTATATGGATCAGATCATCTGGTTATTTCGTTCAATTAAAATTAAGCTGAGGAGAGGAAGTCTATTTTCCTAGAAAGTTATGTCTATTTCAAGTAAACAAAAATGAACACTTGAAAACAAAAATTGAAAAATGGTTAGATTCTAAAGACCTAAATCCCAACCTGCAAAGACCCAGAAGTTAATAACTTTTGATATCTCTGCTGTTTAGGCAAAATGTACAGGAATAAAATGAAAGAAAGAAGCAAAGTTCATCTTCAAAGATGAGATACAAGAATGTCAAAATTTAATCACTTGGAAGATATTAAATGTATGTTTCTTGGCTTGCAATATCTTAGCAGTTAATAGAAATACGAGCATTTCTAAAGTATGATTTATCCCTTGTCTTATTTATCACATTTAGAATGGGACAAGTTGCACTGTAAAGGGTCTGCCTGTTATTTCACTGTATTATGTTAATGCTGGGAAGCTGAAGATTTTAGTTTTGTTGCAAATGGGTCCATGTTCCAGAACAGGAGGGTACCATGCTAAAGAAATAGGTTCAGTTACGAGGTCCAATATTCACAGATGGAGGTTAGCTGCAATAATGTACGAGACAGAGAGAGGAAGGAGGTTGCAAAATTAAGCCTGGTTTAAATTTTCATTTGTGCTTAGAGCCAAAGAAAGGTGTAAGTAGCAGAAACCACAATTAATGATAAGAAAATTGCTGTAACTGCCATAACTGAAAATTGGTGGAACATTTTATATGGTTAGAAGATCTAAATCTTCTATAACATTTTTAAGAATAGCATAATGATGAAAGGAGCACAAGATTGAGGAGAGTCTTTGATCAATGCTTACTATCAATCAGCAGACCAAACGAAAGAATAGCAAGGGTTTTAACTGGAGCAGCAGTCTTGGATACAAGAAACAACATAAGGAGTTATGTGGGAATTATCTAACAGATAGTATGAAAGTGCAACACAGGCTAGTAATACATCATTGGAGTAGCTAAAAATATAAATGAAGTTTTTTTTTTAAATACAAATTGTGGTACACTTTATACCCAAGAGTTAGTAAGTGTACCTTGGATTTCATTTTGAGTAATAAAGATTAGTTGAATCATTGTATTCAAAACTGGTATTTTGTGAAGTATATGTAGGCAAAGAGAGGAAAGCCTCAACCAGTAATATTTCTGATATTTCAAAGAGAATAATTTCCCGGTTCTTAAGATGTTTACTGGGAAGAAGTTGTTAGGATTGTAAAAAACAGAAATAAAAAAGCAGCTAAAAGTTTGACTGAAAACAAGGAGATCTTTACAAAGGGTTAGGTAGACAGTTAAAAAAAAAATACTGCTCCATGATTAAGTAAAGACCAACTTTGGTTAAAAGTATTTTGATTCATGTGGAAAGAAGATATCTTCCACTAAAATAGTTACTTTACTTCGAAAGTATTTAAATATTATGAAATATAGGAAATGGATATGTGAAGTTAAAAACCTAGTGATAATTGTTACATCTGTCAGTAAAAACAGAGAAATTTAAAGGCTACTAAAAATAAAAGACCCCACAATGTGTCAATAAATACAAGAGCTATAAAATTCAATAACTATCCCCCACCACCACCACCACCACCACCCCCACCAAACTTTAAAATCATGTAGAGACAGGAAGACTCTAATAAATGTTTCTAACACTTGCTTAAATAAGCTGGCTGATATTCTTGTAAAGCATGAGATGATGAAGTAGAGTTTCTAGTCCATTAGTAACCAAGACTTATGCTAATGGCTCCTTGGAATAAATGTCTTTAAATCAGATGCACTAAAGAAAATATCCAAATGCCTGAAAAAAATTGAGTAGAACAACAAATGACATTTTAATAAATGTTGTAATATTAGAGAAACTCATGCCAGTGTTCATATAGAATAAGCAAAGCAGCCCAATAGAAAATGCCCTTCAGGAATAGATGACTTAAAATGATAGGTTATGCTGTAGTCAGCTGGAACTTCCAGGACTCAATTTAGATGCAACTGCATGAAATTTAGGGACTTGTGACATATGAATTAGGAAATTTAGTGATCCGTTTTTTAATTGAACTTAATTTGCTTGTAAGAGTTTACTTATTGAATAAAAGATTTTCGAGAGTATTAAAGAGAATTTCAGACAAAGAACACGTGGTCTCATAAGAAGAACAGAATGAATTTGACTTTTATCCCTGAATTTGATTCTGTGCTTGACTTTTCCATAGTGACCTAGTGCCGTCCAAGCCACTTAAATGGTACCTTTCACAGTTACTTATTGCTACTCTTTTACTCATTTTCTAGATTGTTCAACAATATGAGGTCTGATTTTCAGAACTGGTAAAAGCTACTAATACAGAAGCCATTTAGAGATTTGGCGTTTTTTAACATACAATACATATAGACAAGTACTTTGAAAAATCAAGTCTGAATTGCTGTTAAATTTCAAACAGGTTTTTTGTTTGTTTTTTAAAAATCTCTTTAATGTCTTTTTTGTCTCAAGAATAGGGTAAATATCTTTAAAATGAGACTGCTAGATAAAAAGTTATTTATGTTTATTTAAAAATCGAGGACTTAAGTCCAATGGCATAGAAAAAACCAACATAAACAGTAGCAATGTTTCCACAACAGCATTTGAAAAATGTGCAGGAAGTATATAGAATCATGGAATTATAGATTGTTCTAGGCTGGAAGGGACATCTAGAGGTCATCTGATCCAACCCCCCTACTCAAGTAGGGACATCTCTACGTAGGTCAGGTTGCTCAGAGCCCCATCAAGCCTGACCTTGAATGACTCCAGGGATGGG
>JAVSBS010002081.1:59621-75209 GCA_033124195.1 Coracias cyanogaster | reverse complement strand
CCGCCCGCCGCGGGGGGGTCCCGGCGGAGCGGGAGGAGGAGGAGGAGGCGGCGGCGGCTGCGGGCGCCGCGGAGGAGGAGGAGGAGGAGGCGGCGGCGGCGGCGGCGTGGCCGCGGTTGGCGGCCAAGTTCCCGTTCGCGCGGGGGGAGCTGTGCCGGCGGGTGCGGTTCGACATGCGGGGCCGCGACGTGATCGTCTTCCTGCACATCCAGAAGACGGGCGGCACCACCTTCGGGCGGCACCTGGTGCGCAACATCCGCCTGGAGCAGCCCTGCTACTGCCGCGCCGGGCAGAAGAAGTGCGCCTGCCACCGCCCGGGCGGCGACAAGGACACCTGGCTCTTCTCCCGCTTCTCCACCGGCTGGAGCTGCGGGCTGCACGCCGACTGGACCGAGCTCACCAGCTGCGTGCCCGCCGCCATGGAGCGCCGCGGCTGCGCCGGTAACCGCACCCTCAGGTCAGTGCCGGCGGCCGGCGGCGGCTGTCCTCCGCCCGCCGCCCCGGGGAAGGGCGAGGTGCCGGCGCCGGCTCACGCGTCCGCGGAGGTCCGGCGGTGGGGCTCGGTGTCCCCCGCCCGAGCCCTGCTCCCGCCCTGCCGGGAGCGCTCCCTGTAAGCGGGGTCCCGCTCCCCGGCCGTTCGCCGAGAACTGTCGGCTGCCGTCGGCGTTGAGAAGCAACCGGGGAGGAGGCCCAGGCAGACCGCCCAGAGCGGGTTCTGCTTTGGGCTGTTCCCCTTCCCGCCCCCCCCAGCAGCCCTCATTCCCTTCGCCTCCGGCCTGCGCTGCTGGCGGGCTTCGCGCCAGGCCCTCCCGTCCGTCCGTCCTTCGGAAAGTTGCTGTTAGCGGAGCGCTGCGCCCTGCACAAGCGGCCTGACTCCGCCCAACCTGAGGGGCGGCCGAGCGGTGGCACCGCGGCAGTTCCCGGTGCCCGGGAGCCCCTTAAACTCCCTTTTCCCCGTGTGGGCAGAGAAACGGGCCCTGCGTTTCTCCTCCTGTGCGAGCCGCCCGTCAGGAGGCGATGGGCGCGGGGAAGGCGGCGGTAGCAAAAACCCACTTCACAGGCTTCTGGTGTCCTGAGGACGGTGGAAAACTTGTGAATCGTGTGTGCCCCTGACGTTGCGTTGCGCTTTGCTGGGCTCTTCCAGAAGGTCTTGCCTGGTTTTAAAATGGAAGGATTGTCGGGTGGGTAAGCTCGCTCTCTCTAGGAGATGGTTCTAGGTGAGGCTGGAAGTTTTGGGCTTTGTTCTGGTTTAGTTACCATTGAATCAGGTTTTCAGGCTCGTATTAGATCCTGTCTTTGTGTGGTAGGTTTTGGACATGTAGCGTGCAGTTGTGAGCTAAATTCTCTCTCAAGTCTTCACACTGTAACGACTAAGTTCAACTTCTGTAAAATGTTCTTAAATACCTGGCTTTTTTTAGTTATGTACTTTAAAGATAACTTGTGGTCTTTCCATTTTATTATCCATCTTAATTTTATGGGTCTGCAAACTTTAAATTTTCAGTAGGACTGCTCGCACCTTGTGTTTTATGTCTTGTCATTTACAAACATACAGCCCGTGACATAGGTGGACTCATTTTCACAGAGCCTATCCATCCAGGCAGCAGAGTTGATTGTGGTTGTTGTGGAACAATTTGAAGATTATTTGATGTGAACATCAAAGGCCCTCCTGTACCACAAAGCTGGTCTCAGTTGGCTTGACTCCCGTCAGGATAATTTGAATTTATTGTGGATGGTTGCGGGCTTGGACTGTACTTGCAGAATACTGTTAAGGTAATTGATAACGTTTTGTGAGAACTGTTCAGCTACAGCTGAAGTGTACGTATTTGTGTGGTAATGAAGGAGCAATGCTGTGAATGTCTGCAGTGACAAAGTAACTTAGTGCTAACTGTACAACTTTAAGGAATATTCCATAGACTTGTGAAACAGTGAGGGGAGGAGAAAGAGTAATACTCATATGAAATGCCTGTGAACATGTAATCTGCCACTGAAGCCCTTTTTTCCTTTCTCATGAAGAATATTAGTAGGTGTTGAATTGCAAAGATTCCAAATGGGCAGTAGAATTGGAGTAGTGGCTTCAGTACTTTCAAAAAAACCCATGATTATATTAAGTAAATCAAGACTTTCGGTTGAATTACAAAACAAGTCATAAAGGTTGTTTGGTGGATAATTTGTGATTATTTTGTTTTATAGCGTCTTTGTAGCTGCAAAATGTTTTCTTAAAGTTTTTGGTTTAGTTAGGGAGTTACTTGGTTAGTGTGACGTTGCACTTCTTCATTCATCTTTACTTAAGTGAGGGAAGTGCTGTGAATAATTATTTGTTGCATCATTCTAATATTCATTCCTTCTGGTATTATGCCCTGTGCTGGGCAGATACCTTTTCATTTTTCCTTTTATTTTCTCTTTATAATGATATAGCTTTGCTTCAGTTTTTCAAGGGGTTGTAAAATGAACCAGGTAACCTCAAAGCATGGGTTGTCTCTGCAGTGAATGTCTTTTCTCCTGGAAAAGTTGGAATCAAGCCTAAAATACTTTGCTGGAGGACTGTACTGTGAGAGGCATGTGTATAAAGTAGTGGGTTTTTTTTTTTTTTTTAACGTCTGACTGGAAGATTGAGAATGAGGAGACTGTATGCCTAAAATAGGCAAGAAACTAATATATGAGTCCAACGTAAAGCATACTGATTATTTTTAAGTTATCCTTCAAAGCTTCTGAAAGTATTTGAGACTTCCTTGAATAGCTCAACTTTTCGCTTCTGCCTTCCAGCTATGGAGCCAGAAGATTAGGCCAAATTGGTTAAATATCTGGCAATGAATTTTCTTTGGGAGTAGGAGGGAAGCAGGACAAACCATATCGTGAATTTGGTACTGAGGTGTCTGATCTCTAGTGCCTTGCATTTGATACAGTGAGCATGATGTTAAGTATATTTTTGAGTTTTGGATTTTTTTTCATATTATAGCAGCGTGCTAATATAATCTGTTCTTTCAGATGTCTGTATATGAAGTCTGTCTCATAACTACATAGAAGGAATAAGGGATTTAGAGGATAAATCTCCATATTCTGAAAATTTGCTTCTTAGAGGACTGGTAATAGTGTCACCTAAGTAAACGTTACAGACGTGGCTTTTGGAAGTATTTTCTTTGCTGTTTTGTTATGAGTAAGTTAGATTAAGTTCTACCTTTTAACATAGGTCTTTAAAGAAACTAATTAGGCTTCATGGGGGAAGGTGCAAGGAAAGGAGGGAGTGGATGATGGCCCTAAGGGTCTTAGAAGGTATGTGAAGCACTACCTCACCTCACCCTGGGTTCTTTTGTCTTTCATTGTCAGTGTGTTCTAAAGATGTTTTCTGAAATCTCATCAGGGTTTTGAAGAGACTTTATCTCAGTTTCCTCTCTTTCTGATGTTGGTGTTCTGAAGTCTCAAGTCCCAAGAAGGAGCACAGGGCAGAAATTGCTACTGTACCCAAGTCCCAGCTCTAATTTTGATGTCACCGGACCCTTACCTTTGTTTGGCTTAGTGGTACGAAGAGTCCTGTGCCCTTGTCCCAGCTTAGGTGTTTCAGTGTGAAGTGTTGTTTGTTGTCAATGTATTGGATGCTGTTGTGAAGTCGTAGAACTACTTTTTTTTGCTAAGAATCAAAGTTATTCTTTTGAATGACATTGCTTCTAAACACCACAAAACCAAAGCAATGACTTTTAGACTTTATTATTTCTTCCAGCACTTCCATATGTTTTAATTTTCAGGATGCGAGATGTCCTGCTGAAATACTTGCTTAAGTGTTTACAGAGCCAGGCTATTAGCTTTTCATACTAATGTATAACTTTCACTTTTACAAAAGTTGCTGCCTAGATAGTGAGGGTATTGAGAAGGGTTTGCAGCTGATGCAATTTTCAATTAAATTCTTATTAGCATAGTTTTCAGCTCAACATTGCAAATCTTTAGTAGTATTAAAGCAGTGGAACTTTTCTGGTGAAGGTGTAGTTAGGTTCATATGGAAGTTCTTGCATCAGTAGCGTAGCCTCCCCCCATACATTTAACAGGTGGGTTATTGCTATGCTACTACTTGGGTGATTTACTCTGCCTTACAAAAACTGCAGTTACAACAGGAAGTAACTGAAACTGGTGCAGAATCCTGTTTTTTTAAGAATGATCTTTTCTGTATTTGATTTGCCTTTTCTGGAAATCATTGAAGTTGATGATGCTTGTGTTTAGTTCCACCTCTGGAACTTGGTTTTACTTCAGAGATGCCAAGAAGCTGAGGCTATGGAGCCTTAGCCAACATTGCTTGAGGAAGGAAAAGGAAGATAAATGCTGTTGGATGTCTAACTTGAGATGCCAGGAAAGAGCTCAAGTGTGAGTGAGTGACATTAGGCTGCTGTAGAGAGTGGGGAGAAATGGAATTAATACAGGCAGTCCTTTGGAGGGTCTAAGACATGTCTGGGACCTGCTGAATTGTCTTCTGGAGAGGCTTCTTCCTTTCACAGGTTACGAGGGAAGACTGGAATGGCTAGTTGGGACTTGATATCTAAAACCAGATGAGAAGAATTCCACATCTAATGTCTCAGAGACATTGTCTGTACTGATTGTCTGTCTCTGTTAGGTTACCAGGTAAAACTTGGTGTGTGAGGTAGGGCATGCTTTGCCTCTGTACTCGATGCATGAGGGATTGAGAGGGGACCTTAGAAGTCCTAATCAAGGCATGTTTTCTCCCTTGCTGCTGTGCCTTCAATATCATTAATAATTCCTCATTATTATTTATTACAAGTTTGATTAAACTAGGAAGGTAATCTTTTAAACTGCACACGTGAAAGAGCACTGCATTGAAAGTGTTGTCTAATTTCCTTGTATAAAACAGTGAAACCAGTCTAATTCTCTAAACCCCGTGAGCTTTATTATCAGTGCAGTTTAGTCTTCGAAACTATTGATTTTCATTAATTTGCTTCCATTATACTCTCCATTTCCTTGTGTCTGTTTAACTTACTGTGTGCTCTGTTATTCTATGGAAGTATAAATCAGCAGTAAACCCATGAGTCAGGGAATTGGTAAAGCTGAATAGAAACTATTAGTAGCGTTCTGTTTTCTTCTTACACAGTCCTTTATTTGACTATTGAGTGTTTTTAAAGCTCTAGCAGTAACAGTGTAAGATGGACTCCATTCTTTGCAATCATGGTAACTATGATCATCATAAAAATGTAAGAGTGTTAATTGAAAATTAAGACTATACTGGAGGTAGTGGGGAGAAGAGAATAAGAAGTCAGAAATGTTTAAACTGGAAAAAAGCACAGATTCTCTACTGTGCCTTGGTATCTTCTACTGAAATGAACGTTAGAGCCAGTAAGATCTCACTTAAAAAAAAAAAAATCTATATAAATGTAAGGAATGACAAGGATTTAACAATTTCCTGAGGTGCGGCTACGGGCAGTGTGGGGTTTCTTCATTTCTTTTTTCTTTTTTTTTTTTTTTTTCTTTTTCTCCATTGTTGGATGCTTTAAAAAAACTTTGATAATCTGCTCAAGGGTTTCATGGACGGTGCTTGTGTCTTCCTCTGGTGCTTGGTGTGAATCTTATTAACTTCAATTTTAAGGCCGTTGCTAATTCAGTCTTTTGAGAAACTGAGAACAGACTGATCCACTTTTCTCTGCAGTAGCCTATGAGTTACTTTGGTTCTTAGGAAGTCCTTTTCAATCATCCCTTCCTAAAAAGTGACCAAATCCGGCTCATTCTGTATTTATTGTAGGTTATTCTTATTAGTCCTTCTCTTTGGATTTGACCGTTGTTTTCTTGAAACATGATGCTTCAGTAGGGGTATATGATTTAATTTTTTAAGTGGACTACAATGTGGAACGAAAAATGTTATTTTACTTATTCTGAAAGTTGTGCTTGTGGTTGTACATGTGAGTGATGTTTGCCTATTTTGCAGTTGCCTGACATTGACTGTTCAGCTTGGGATTCAGACACTTCATTTTCTTAAAGACTACTGCTTATGTTTCCCATTGCCTTTTTATGAGTTTTGTACTCCTCTCCACTGGATTTCATCCCTCTTCTGCCAGTTTTGTGTTCAGCATCACTGTTGCTGATGCAAATGCTGAATAAAATGAAATCCTGTTGTAATAAACCTTCTGTTTGATAGAACTCTCACAATTGCTTTCCAGGGAGTTTTGCGTCTGCCGCATCATTTTTAATTTTTTTTTTTCTAGAGAGTGTTTTTTTTCTGGCTTATGACACTAATTGGAAGTGTTGTCTGAAGTCATACTCCCTAATTTTTCTTTTTTTAAAAGCATTTCCTTCCTACTGGTCCTGTTCAAAGTCAATTGCTATATTTTAGAGGGAAATTTAGACTGATTTGATCTGACTTGATTGAGGTAGTAATGCTGTCTGCTAATCTTCTTCTATATTCTTAAAAATAACTTTCTTGGAACTTGTAGCAACACCTAGAACTCAACTACTGTTTGCACTGTAGTTCTCACCTGTGAGATTTCCCCCACCCAGAGCAGCAGACGGATGATTGATGGGACATAACTTTTCAGCATCAGGCTTGTCACAGCTCTGGATAACTGTTCACCCAAAGCTAAGTCTTGTGTTCAGACTTTTGAAGCTGCTGCAATAAACCTCAGCAGGCTACCTACAAAAATGACTAGAGCTCGCATTTACTTTTAACTGCTAGTATCGATGAAACAGTGGTCAGTACTAATTCAGTGGGGAATTGATTGTTCTTACTCACCCATCATTGTAATTTACAGTTAACACTGGAACTTAGTAAGTTTAGAGATAGGGTGGTGCATGTTCTGAAAATGATCACCTGAGCAGCAGTTCTTCTAGTTGTCTGGAAGAGAACTTGGTGTTTTACCCAAGCAAATTTGCTTGTTCCTTTCATGCAGACCTTGCTGCTTCCTTTTTAATCTAGCTTAATGTATTGCATAGGGGTGGGGGTTTCTTTTCTTCTGCTAATTCATTCTGGAAAACAGGCTGTCTAATAAGATTTTCTTTAAAATAAAGGAGAAGTTATCTTTCTGCAGGAGCCAGGCAGAGAAACCCTGGGGGTGAAAAGAGTGGAAGTGTCAGTAGCATCCTCCTGGGCAGTACAGTCTTATAAGACATAGCAGCTGCTGTAACTCTCCCATGTTATTAAGATGCTTTTTAATTTCTATTAACTAGCTGCCTAATTTAGAGTAATTTCCAATCCTATTGAATAGAATATCACTTAAATTCTTATGCAGCTTTGGGGTGTGTGTCAGTTTAAGGTGGAATGGGAAAAGTGTGAGTGAGGAAAAGGTGCTGTGTAATGCCACTGCACTGGTCAGGATAGACCCAGCCAGCAGCAAAAATAGGGATAAAGTTGTGAGCTAACTCTTGATTCTTTTAAGAACTCCTTGTGGAGGAAGAAAAAAATCTCTGCCAGCTCCATTCTAGTGATCACAAAGAAGCTCAATGGGTCCGTTTACCACAGAAGTGTAGACAGCTGGTTGAACTGAGTGATTTCTCCCCTCAGGTGTGTTGGTAGTTTCCGTGTGTTGCCTTCTAAGTGAGGAGGAATAAAGCATTTCCTCCGAGAGTTTGGTGTAGCCATGGTAGGGAATTGAGCTGATAAAGTAAAAACTCTGCTGCTCTCTGTGCGGAATGAGACCTGAAGAAAGCAAGGAAACCTGTATTCTTTAATGTATTTAGTATTGCATTCAACTTGCTGCCTGGGCTCTGGAAGTGTTTATAACCCAAACTTCTCATGCTGAACTACACTGGATGTCTCCATGTGCCCAGTTGCCTTAGAAGGTAACTTAAAGTCCCTTCAAAGTTCTTTATTGCTGAACAAGTTTTTTGAACACTGTGTAGGAGGCTGATTGTATGAATTAAGGGTCTAATTTGGGCTGCCGTTATAACAAAATTATTCCGTCTTGAAACAACAATTTAGTGGGGGGAAAAACTAACAACAGAGTTGTTTGTTTGTTTGTTTGTTTTTCCTAGATGGCATTTCTCTTCTTTCAGGACAAATTCCAGAGTAGCAAAATCAATAACTTTTGAAGTATTTGTGGTCTGTCACATGATCAGTGCTAGAGATCTCGGTATGTATTGACTGAAAAGGTGTGAAAAGGGTTCTTGTAAAGATGGGGCCTTTTATCTTCAAGCTCTGAGGACTTTGGTTCTGCCACACCGTGGCCTCCCGTATCCTTCTACAAAGATCTGGACTTTGACCCACAGTTTAAAGTCATCTTAGAAAAAGGAAAGGGTGGTATTGGCTTTTAATAATGGTTTAAACTTAATGTCTTAAACCTCTTTTTTTCTTTAGAAGCTAGTAATCTATTAGAAAATGGTTGATATAAGGTGGGATTCAGACATACTCAAAGTGTTGCATTACTACAGTTATATGTCAGTTGTGAACATGTGTTAATACAGTTTGAAATGTGGCTCTGAGAGTCTCCGAACAGGTAGAGATGCCAAACATAGTGGCTTAGTAGTGAGGAAACTTTGAATGCCTTATGACGAATAATGTTGAGATGGGGAAAGCAATGACCAGATGCAACTTCCGTTTCCGAAGTCAAACTAATGACGGGTTGATGAAACAATCCATGATACTCATAATTGACTTGGGAGTGTACTTCCTAGTTCTGAGAAGTAACTTGATGCTGAAGAGAAGGCTGGCCACATGGTTCCTGATGCTGTTTGGTACTGGAAGGAGTTGGCCCCTTCAGGATGTTAGAGTGTGTGGAGGAGCTGACCTCTCTGCGACCAGCTACTTTCTGCAGACACACATACTTGAAAGTGAGGTGAGTGAAGGAAGGAGGCATGCTTCACAAAATACTAATAAAAAATACCAATTTTTTTCAAATTTTCATCTGAAGTTCAATAATGTCAGTGGTAAGAGCTTGCATACACAGATTTCCATTTGTAAGACCTGGGCATGTTGTGGTTTTTTATGTTAAATGAAATGTATGTTAAATTTTGCAGGTAGATGTAAGAAAAAGCTTCATTTTTTTTTTTCCTTTAACAAAGTAGTCTATTTCTAACTTGTTTTTTGAGCTGGCTTTTATTTAAATAGCAAACACATTTGTATCTCAGTGTTTGTGTATTTTCACACTAGAAAGTAGCTACTTGCAATTTTTTACTTTATTTCCATGTGTCCTTGCACACAGGCTATGGCTGCAAATGTGAGGGTGGGTGGAATAACAGCTGATGGTGTTTGCTTGAGGACCACCTCGGAGTACGAGGGGAAAGAAGAGGAGCAGTGTAGGAATAAGCTGTGAACCTAAAGTGAGAGTTAAGTCTGGAAGACAGCAGAAGAGAGCAGGGAGCAGAAGTAAAGCTACTGTCTTGCAGGGTGAAGGAAGGCTCAAAATGATATAATTTCAAAGTTCATTTATTTCCCAAATAAAACTTGCTTTAGGATTTAAAGCTCTCCATATGTTCTTTTAAACTTGCTGGAAGGGAAGGATGTGGACGTAATAAGAAACTTCAAGTACTAAGGAGTTTTAGCTCCTGTCCTACATAGGTCTTTTCTTTTCTTGGCATAGGTTTCTCGAGCCGTGTAACTGTTGTAATAAGAGACCCAAATGTTAAATTAGGCATCTTCCTCTCCTACACTGTAAATCCCAGTAGCACAGTTGTCATGTAATATTTTCATCCTGTAACTAGACCTTAATTTTTAGTGGTGGGAGTAGGGCCATTATTTTTGAAGAAGCTTCAAATATGAGTGATGGGTGACTTCTATAACTGCAGAACCTTCATGTTTTCATGCCAGAAAAGCCTCCGTCAGGCTAAAGCCGTATCTTTTCTGTTGCTGACTTAACAAGGTCCAGATGAGAAAAGTAACTTTCTGAAATATCTTATGTTGATCTCTACTACTAGTCATCTAGATGTATTATAGAATCATGTAGGTAGGAGAGGATTCCTGGCAGTCATTTAGCTCAAACCCATGCTCAGAAGTCAAACTAGAGGAGCCTGCTTTGGGCTTTGACAGAAATTTCAAATGACTCCAAGGATGGAGGTGCCATAGTGTCTCTGAGCAACCTCTTCCAGTGTTTGACCACCCTCACGAGAAGAAAGCTTTTCTTCTCATCTAGTTGAAATATGCCATTTTCCAAATTGTGTTCATTTCTTCCTGTTTTATTGTTGTATGCATCCAAAAAGAGTCTGATTACAACTTCTCTATACAGTCACACGTGAAAATTGAACAGAGTTATAAGGTCTGCCTGGTTGCTGCCTTGTCCCCAGGCTGAACAAACCCAGCTTGCTCAGCCATTGCTTGTGTGCCATATGTCCCAGCCCCTTGATCATCTTGGTAGTCCTCTGCTGACAGTCTGTATTATACTAAGGTCTGTCTTAACTGGTGAGCCCAAAATTGGACACATCACTCCAGATGCTGTCTCGCCAGTGCTAAATGGGGGCGTGAGGGAAAGTCACTTCCCCCAGCCTGCTGACTAGCTCCTGCTAATGCAGCCCAGTACTTGGTTAGCCTGCTTCACTTGCAAAGGGCGTGTTGTTGGCTCTTATTCAAGACATTACCTGCCAGGAATCCCAGATCCTTTTCTGCAGAGCTGTGTCCTGGTCACTCAGTGACCAGGCCATTTTGTTGTGAGTTCTTACTTCACCTTAGCTGCAAGTTTTTTCTTTTACTTAGAGTCAGAGAATAATTTGGATTGAAAGAGACTTCAAAGATGATCTAGTTCCAGTCTCCTACTGTGGGCAGGGACACCCTAGATCAGGTTACTCAAAGCCCCGTCCAGCCTGGCCTTGAAAACTTCCAGTAATGGAGCATTCACAGCTTCTCTGGGCAACCTGTTTCAGTGCTTCACTACCCTTTCAGTAAACCATTTTATCATGGTTGATCTTCATGAGATTCCTGTCAACACAGTTCTCTTGCCTCTTGAGGTTGCTCTGAATAGAAGTGCTGCTCTCTGGAGTATTGACCTCTCTCTCCAGTTTGGGGTCACCTATGAACCTACTGAGACAAGGCTCTGTCCCATCATCCAAGGCATTAACACAGTTCTTTAAAAGCACCGGCATCACTGTCAGTTCTTGAGTGACACCGCAAGTGACCAGCCACCAGCGGGACTTTGTACCGCCCCTCACTCCCACTCACAGCCCAACAGGCAGCTCAGTACAGCACCCGACACCTCCTCCATGCCTCACCAGGATGCCTCAAATAACACTGTGGGAGAGTGTGGCAAAGTCCTTGCCGAGGTCAATGCAGACAACATTCACTGCGCTAGGGAAATTTTCTCAATCACCTTCACAGGGATGGAGGTGAGACTGACCAGCCTGTTGCTCCTTGAATCCTTCTTGTTGAAGGCAAGTGTAAGGTTTGATTTGTATTTATTGTCAATGGGGAGAAAAATGACAATGGAGAAGATGCTGCAACATGTTGTTGTAGACATTTAAACTACTCCCTGTTCCTCAGTTTAAGAATTCCTTGAACAGTGTCAGAAGCTATAATTAGTAAATAAAGGAAGGATAAAAGCAATATTTTTTTAGCTGGGATCATTAGTTTGTTGAAAGGAACGACTTATGAGCAATATTTTTTTTTTTAAATGTGTTTTGATGTGTCTGTGACATCTGGTGTAAAGGCAGCCTCAGGCATCTGTCGTAAATATCTTGCTGTATATGTTTCTTTTAAGACTGGGCTGGTATGCTTCTCTGGTGCCATGGAGGGTCCACTTTTTCTTATTAAGCTGAGCTTAGTAGATAAAGTAGAACTTGAAGAGCAATGCACTAAATAAGAGATGGTCCCATCTTTGTCTTTTTTTTTCTGTTAATACTTGGACTCCTAGTGTTCTGTAATATTTATACAGTTCCAGGGTATGCTGTCAAGAATTTCAAAATATTTTTATCCATAAAAGTTACACTTTCATAGTTTTCCATATTTGCATTGCAGGCAGTGTTCTTTGGAGCTCTTTAACTTCCATCTACAGTGATAACTTGCTTTATTAAACTGTTCACAGTTTAATAGTGTAAAACTTTAATTGTCATGTGTTAACATAAAATAACTTCCCAGAGTTTATAATGAAAGAACATAACTGTTTTGCTTTTCTTTTTCCTATTCAAAAGTTGAGTTATTGGATTGAAATTTCCATATAGATAAGATTCTTCTGTGCAAGGTTCAAAATTTCTGTATAAAATCTTCTGTAGGCAAATATAGAATCCACAGAAAAGGAACAAATATACAGGCAAAGAACTGTTATTTATACCTTTACATTTCTTCTAAGTGGACTCTAAAACACTAAGCAGAAAAAATTCAGATGTGATCTTCAAAATGTTTAATCAGTCTGCTTACTAAACTACTGGGGAGAAACCTCAAGTAATTAGTTTGTGTGTGTATATGTGTTGTGAAGGAAAGGTTTAAAGTTACCATTTGAAGACTTCTGTCACAAACCAGCTCAACTTTATTAAAGTGGTCATCCCTTTCCTGACAAGCTTTTAAAACCTGAAAATGCCCCTTGAAATGGTTTCCCCCAAACAGAGAATTTCGCTGCCTAAATGAAAGGAGGAACTCAAAATAGCTTTTCCTAAAGAGCCCAGGTCCTCTGTGACACGTTACCTTCTTCAGAGAAGTCTTCTTTTTGATCTCTGGTCTCCTGCATCCATTGTCCAAAGCTGGCGGGTCAACGAACGTGTACGTGTGTGTTGGGTTTTGCAGTGCTGCCTCTGACTTCTGCAGATTATTTTGTATTAGTGTATATCTATTTTTGTTTTGATTGAACTGCTAGATATCTGATAATGGGATAAAGAAGCCCATTGTAGTATGGGTTGGTAGCAGGCATCTAAAATGGCTGCTGGGCATTGCTGTAGAGTAATAATAAAACTGATGGACTGCGTCTGACTAACAGATTGACTAGGAAGCTGAAGAATGGCCACACAGAGCTGCAGCTTTGATTAGGAGAGCAGTGAAAATGGTAGATGTTTATCATTCTTGTTTCATGCTCTGTTACTCGTATTTCAGTTCCAAAGAAAATATTGAAAATAAACCCAAAGAAAAATCAAGAGAATGAGGAAATACTCATAGCAAGAAGGTCTTTGTAGTTGCATGGATATTTTAAGCAAAAATACAAGTTGTGTATAGTTTTGGGAGCTGAATTTGGTACTACATAACTAAAGGAGTTTCACTTTGTGCCATAAGTATATGTAACAGAAGAACTTGAAAGGACCTGTGGAAAAAGGAAAGTTTCTCTTCCACAATCACTTTTTTTTTTCTTCTGTAAAGCTGCCTCCTATTTCTTGTATTATCCGGGTTACATCCCACACTTTTGATTTACCTTCTTGTCAGCCTGGTATTTGGCCATTCTCCCACATCGCTGTCCTTCCCATCTTGCCAGCTCTTTTGCTTTTGTTTTATATGTTTCTCCTGTGTGACTCGCATCATTGTACCTGCTTGCTTTGTGTATAGAATGAGCTGGTTGGAGTAGCGCTCCTCTCTGCTTGGCTTATTTGGCAAGCTGCGGGCTTGAATTGTTTGGCTCTGTTGAGCTTGTTTGCCTTACCGAGGTTCAAAGGGGCTTTTGGATTTTTAGCTGTTTGGCCTTGCAAGGGCTAAACAGAATTGACTACTTCAATCTGTCCTAAATTCTTTGTTTTACTGTTTCCTCTGTTCCTAGCGGAACACAAAAACTGATAAGGAAAAATGTGTTCTCTTTCCCCTACCCGAAAAGACAGGGGACACATTTCTGTGCACCTCTTCTGTGTTTCTGTCTGCTCCCTCAAGCTGCTGCTCAGAGGGCTTTATAATTGCTTCCCTTTCATTTGTATTCAGCTTCTCCTAGGCTGAGGTGTTCAACAATTGCATGTTGTCTCTCCAGCACATGCCTCAGTCTTTTTACTTTTAGAATGTCTTGAAGAAGAAGATATTTAAGATTAGTGTTGACAGAGTTGGCAGAAAAATTTCATGCTTTACCATCAGCTGTGGGTCGGCGGTGCTGAAACCTGGCTCTGCATCCTGAGCCACCAGTTCCATCCTGAGGCGGGGAAGGAGGGGAGTCCTTTCCAGCGGGTGAAGGAAGGTAGAGATGTCCTGGCTTTGTCCCCCTGCCACAGAGGGAAGGAAGGAAGGTTGCTAATGCTTCTATAACCCGGGGAAAAAAGATGATGGTTTGATGGGACTAGAAAGATATTAAGTAAAGGCAAGAATTTAGGTATAAGTAGAGCGGGATACCCCTGGGGTACACAGAGGGGGAAGTGATTTTGTGATGGAAGCAATAAGCAAGGAGATCCAAATAGAACATCTGTTTGCATCAAAACACAGGAATGCACATAACTGCAAGTCAATTTTCAGATGCTGTTTTGGCTCTGCAGTGGCTTGGTCAATCTCATTAATGAAATTTTAATTTCTTTTATATTTCTGAGAGCTAATATTAAGCAGTTAGCTTATACTTTCTTCTTATTTTTAATAGATATTTCTTTGCTTTCTGCTTCTTGAGTTCACATCTAGCATCTGAATCCTAATTTTTTTTTTTTCTCTGCGATCATGGGTTAGAAACTAAAAGAAACAGCAGCTCATGAAAAATGATAAATGTCTAATTCCAGGACCTGGAGCCCCATGAGCAATGTGGTGTATAAATGCACAGAAGCTGACTCTATTATGTGGTTGTTTTTCCCCCTTCATTTCTCTTTGGAGCCCTTTTATTCTCTTCTGGCCTCTTAGTTGTATTGCTCCCTGGTCAGCCTGGTGCCTGCATGGTAGTGGCACTGGCTGCAGCAATGATTGATGTGGAGACTAAATTGCTAGACACAGTTGGTGAGTATTTCATGGAGCAGCTAGTCTGCAAACCTGAAGATGGAGAAGCAGTTTTTGAGGTTCTTCTGACTGTTATGTGCAGGATCTGGTTCAAAGTGTTACATTTCAGAGAACAACTATTTGACAGTATTTAAATCTCTTACAGGATCAAACACCTCTACCTCTAAAAATCCCCTGCTTTATGGGGGTTGTTTTTTAGAGAAGATGGCTCAAAATGAAAAAGCATTTTGAAGACAACTTGTAAAAGTAAAATCCTTTCAAGTGGCTTGGGAACTACCTGAAGGTACCATGGGGAGTCTTGGAGAAAATGCATGCATCCACTGGAGATAGTAAGTCCAAAAAAGAAACTAGCGTGGCAGAGCTAAACAGCAGGGCAGGAGAGGTAATTAGAGCAGTTTTCACCATTATTTAAAAGGACAAATTTTGTCTGCAAGAGCTAAGTACAAAGGCTTATAAATTCTGGCAGGATAAGGTAAAAATGCAGTACAGTTAAAGATGTTTGAAGAACAACTTGAAGAAAGTATAAAATTAATATTTAAAAAAAAATGCTGGAAATGAGAAGCTCATTAGAAGATGCATAGGGCTAAGACATGATTGTTCCTTCTACCCTCTGATTGGAAATAAAGCTCTATCAAAACAGAAGCTGTTGTTTTGCCTCTTGTATCTGTGCTCATCTTTGAAGAAGTTGTGGTCTGGAACCTTTCATTATGAAGGATGTATCAAAGGGTTTCTCTTCAAATTGAAGTGTTGGTAGAAGCAATTATGGCACAAGTTTTAAAAAATAAGAGGGCAGGAGAAAAAAAAGCATAAGGCAGATGTTATTTAAAGGTGCTGGTTGCTAGAATGAAATGGTATTTAAAAGAGCTCAGGAATTA
>JAVSBS010002081.1:27784-59521 GCA_033124195.1 Coracias cyanogaster | reverse complement strand
TCCTATTTCTTTCAAAATCTATTGATAATAAACAGATTTCGTTTTGTAATTTTATTGGAAAATTTGGGAGTAATTTCTAAGACGACCTCTAGTCCTTACCAGTAAGCTTAATATGTGCAATGGGAAAACTAGGAGAAACCATTACAGGTAATAGAATGAGTGGACACTTGCATAATACAACACAGTGGAAGGTCCATGTGGCTTTTGCAGTAGGAAACCATGCCTGAATAATCTCATAGCATTCTGGAAAGGAGTAAAAAACCATGTTCACAAGGGAAGTCTGGTGGTCATAATCTGCTTGGGTTGCCAAGGGCATTCAACGAGGCTTTCTATCAAAAGCTCTATGGGAACCTAAGCTGCTATCAAATGAGAAGTAAGGTCATGTCATGGATGGAGAAATATTCTTCCTGTTTTATTTTTAATATGTTCATTTTTTATTTTTTTAAAATATTGACAAATAAAGGTAAAGGCATATCATCTGAAAGGTGAGTACTAAGATAATGGTACTATAAATTGTGAAGAAAAAGCTGACAGTAAGGACCTGCAGGAAGACTTTATTAGGTAAGTGCTCAAATGACAGTTGGCTTTCTTTGGTAAATGTATAGTGATGCATATGAACCAACCTAGTTTTACCCATATAGTATGGGATCCAGGATGACATGTATATTTTCCTCTTCACAAAGTAGAACAAGGAGCATTCAGGGAGATACAAGCTGGTTGGTTTCATGTCCATCCCAGCACAGGTGACGGACCAAATTTCCTTGGAGGCCATTTCCAGCATGTGAAGAATTGGAAGGGGACTGGGAAGAGCCACCACAAAGCAAGGTGCAAACCATACCTGAGCGATACAATTACCTTTCATGATGAGAGGGCTGGCCGTGCAGCAGATGTTGTCTGTGTTGACCTCGGCAAGGACTTTGCCACACTCTCCCACAGTGTTATTTGAGGCATCCAGGTGAGGCATGGAGGAGGTGTCGGGTGCTGTACTGAGCTGCCTGTTGGGCTGTGAGTGGGAGTGAGGGGCGGTACAAAGTCCCGCTGGTGGCTGGTCACTTGCGGTGTCACTCAAGAACTGACAGTGATGCCGGTGCTTTTAAAGAATTGTATTAATGCCCTGGATGATGGGACAGAGCCTTGTCTCAGTAGGTTCATGGGTGACCCCAAATTTGGGATACAAGTTGATTTCCGAGTGGGAGTGTGTATACAATCAGAACCAGGTCTTTTTGGGTGCATACTGTGATAGAACAGGAGAAAATGAACACAAGTTGGAAAATAGGAAATTTAATCTAGATGGGAAGAAAGGCTCTCTTCCCATAAGAAGGCTGGAAAAGACTTCCCATGGAAAAGGTTGCTCAGACACACTGTGACATCTCCATCCTTGGAGTTAACTTAAATTTCTGGGCCAAGCCTGGAGCAACTTGTTCTAGTTGCTCCTTTTGAGCAGGGGTTTGAGCTAAATGACTGCCAGAGGTCACTCCTAACCTTAATAACTTTATTAATCTGATACTTAATGTTCAGAAAAAGGCAGGAATGGCTTTTTCGTGGACTAGGATAGAGACTGCTGGGTGCTGAGGGAGCTAGAACTTTTTTAGAATCCTACAATGGTTTGGGTTGGAAGAGTCCTTTAGAGGTCGTCTAGTCCAACCCCTCTGCAGTGAGCAAAGGGACATCTTTAACTATTTCTGTGGTGCTTCTGAGTAGATGTCTGTGGGACATCCCTTCCCTGGCCAGATGTGGTTGGAGCTGGCCCAGGGCTTCAGAAGGCGTTAGGGGGGTTGCAGTGGGAGATGGTTGTTCTTGGGACCCTGTCCAGGGGCTGTGGAAGCAGAGGGCTCTGCAAGGAGAGGCTGTGGAGAAGGGGCCAGCTGGTGACCTTGGGGTCCCATACCCAGGACCTGAGGCTGTGTTGGTGACTGGTGTCACCATGCTTATTTGCATGTGGAAACCCACTGACTGCTTGCACTCCACTTCCTCACGCCAGGAAGGTGGTCCACACCTCAGGAGCTGGAGGAGCACTTCCATGCCTTCTATGTGTCCAGTAGCATTGCTGGCATGGTGTCTGTGTCCAAAGTGGCCATGCTGCATAGGGAAGGGCAGAGAAAAAGCCACTCCAATTAAGGCCAGTCCCAGTTTCCCACCAGGGACTGGCAGGAGGATGTGAGTGGGAGGGAAGGAGTGCTGCTGAGCTCTCAGCCTCAGTTGGTCAGTTGGCTGGTTCCCTGCATGTCTTGGTGGAGCACGGGCAGATGGCCATGGGCAGAATTGGTGGAGGAGACTTCTCTCTCATCTGTGTTGGTGGAACAAGGCCTGCAAAGTCAAGACAACCCCCCTGGCACATAAAACTCCCCTGGTGAGGACAGCCCCCCGGGCGAAGGAATTGCCTTTTGCAGAGCCTTATTCTACCTTTGATTTCTGTTGTCTGGGTTTTGTTGGTTTTGGGAGATTTTTTTTGTTTTTTAGGTGAAATTGGATACATTCAAAGCCCAAAAGAAAACAGTGCATTTTATTTATGTGGCATGAATAGAAAAACCCCTCTTTGCCTGCTCTGAAACTGTCATTGTGGTACCTGTTGCATTCATCTGTTTGTTAAACAACCAATAAGAGAAATTTCTTGGCCAAAAGCCTGGCCAAATAAGTCTTAAAATCAGTATAGTGGGGGGAAGGTAGCAGCCCATCTACTGAGAGCAGAGCAGAGCTTTTTCAGATGGGAAAAGCTGTAAGAACAAAGTGATAGGGTTAACCCTGGTTTGGTTTTGAAGAGTTTGGTTTTATGTAATCAGTAGGTCACATGGAGCAGGTAACCAAGGAGTGCCAGATAAATGGGGAAGTACCAGGTTCTAAGTAAGAGGAGGTGAGCTTTCCCCATGTGGATGCTAATGTGGGTTCACATAACAATAGTACATCTGTGAAGAAGTCTGTTAACAGCCTTTAAATACACCATTTCAGGAAGTCCCCAAGCTACACGTTTTTGAAAGGTGGACAAGTACTTGGGGTAAACTAGATGTCCTTGTTGATTAAGTTCCCTATTAATCAGCACTTGCCTGTTAGAAGCAAGGATACTGGACCTTTGGTCTGGGCCTGTGTGTTAGGGGTTTGCCAATTCCAGTTGCTCAGCAAGCAGCGGAGGCTGTTACAGCTCCATGTCCCCAGGTCCAACCAATAGTGAGGCTGAGCATATATTCCCAGTAGACACCTGCACAAATACATGTAATAAATACCTGGCTAAGCGCAGAAGGCAGCGCAGACAGACAGCACAGCACTCATGCAAAAAGTACCAGTCACCTCACTCTGTTCCCCTCTGGTTGAGCATAATAAAAGCCCATTAGTGGGAAATGTGTATTCACAACATGGATCCTTCCAGCAGCTGGCTTTAGACACTGTCCAGGAGCTGGCCTCTGGATCCCCAGTCTCCCCAGCTGCTGGTATCTGGGTGTGTGAGCCCCTGAGGCCTATAGCCTTGTGCCAGTTGTTGGTACAGACCCCCTTGCATACGCCAACACAGACACACACCTCCCAGTTGACCCCCAAATTTTATCATGTCTCCAGTAGTTGATCTGGACTTCCTGGCCAGCTCCTCCAGTTGTCTCAGACACATATGTATACAAGTGTGTCTCTCAGTTGGCTGCCAGACCCTATGGTCTCTCTAGCAGTTGGTCAAGCTGGACCTCCTAGTCCCTCCAGTAGCCAAATCTTTCAGTTGTCTTGCTCACAGGGAAACACCCTAGACTTTTGTGGCTGCTTTAATACCCAGCTCCCCAGTCACTTAACCTACTCATTAGGTAGTTTGTCTTGATGCTTGCTAGTGATTGCACACATGGATGTATCCTTGCTCATTCCTGTTGCTGGCACCACAGACACGCGGGCCTTGTGACCTGTGATACTGCTCCAGTTGCTGAATGAGGATTGATGTTTCCCTTATCATCTGAGATACAAGCTGGTTAGTAGTGCATGTGAAAATGATTTTAAGTAGTGCCACATATCAGTAGGCTGTCTCTTCAGATTCAAAGACTGCAGATGATAAAACCAGCAACCATATCTATCTTTGCATAATTTTTTTTGATCTCAAACCTTTTTCTGGTCACAATCTTGGGAAACGATTCCAAATGAAGAGCGAAAAATTTATTCTTAGATCTTATACTTTTTTTTGTATCAGTAGCTCTATTAAGTTTCAGTCTTCTAGAGCTGAAATGCTGCCATGAGGAGAAGAATCTTTTTAATGAGAAGTTCAGCAGATCCTTTTATAGAAAAACTGTTAACAGTGTGCTTAGCCTTTTTCTTCTGTTTCATTCAGAACAGATTAATGGCTACACACTTCTCCAACACTATAATGCTCTCAATTACTGTTGATGCTTATGTGACTGTGTTGTAAATGTGTAACTGCAAGTTCTGTAGTAGCTTTATCTACTGCTTGTGCAGCAATGGTGGCAGGCCAAGTGCCTCAGTGGGCCTTTGCAGTGTGGTGTTTATGTTGGTTGTAAATTAAAGTTTCTTCTCTAAGATGAGTGTTATTTGTCCTGCTGTTATACCTTTAACTCTGTTCTTTTGTTGTTTTGTTTTGGGTTTTTTTTTGTATTGCTTGCGATGTGGCCTTATTTTAATTAAGTGTCTGTATTGTACACTGAAACCAGGATGTTATTAGACCTGAGAGTCCAAAACCTGAGTGAAATTTAGTCTTACAAAATCGAACCCTAGGATGACAAATGAGCAATTCACACAGTGGTTCCTTTCAGAAAAACCCACCCATTCATATAAAGCAGATGATTTAGACTATTGGTTGATTTATTTACTTCTTGTGATATGGAAGAGTGGGTGAGGTGTGGAAACAGGTGACAAATTTAGTTGTGAGAAGATGATAATCAGAAATACCTGGATTAGAAGAAATTGAGGACGCCCCCCCCCCCCAGTTAAGGATAGTGGTATGGGTAGAATTATGGAAAACTTTTCAAGACAGGAATTCTGCATTTGATATGGGAGTTAAAGGACTTGGAAGGCATAGAGGTGGTAGAGCATGGTCAGTGTATCTGAAGTTCCTTCTATGAACACACTTGAGATGAAGTTTAGGGAATGGCTAAGAAAGATGTGTGACTAGTTAAATGGGTGAATAGATAATAGATTTTTTTATATATAATCTTTTTCTTCCTTTCTTTCTTATTTGCGCTGAAAGTAAAAGGAGATTTTCTAGGCAGGACAAATGAGGAAGCTTACTTATTGGCTGCAGCAATTCTGCTACGTCAATAACAAGTTCTCTACCCTGTGGCAGTTTGTGAATGATGTGAGGGAAGGGATACAAATGTAGAATTTAACTGGGATAATATAATTTCATTTTCTCATAGGGATCAGGTCTGATGTGTATAGTCTATGCTGAAGGAAGTTGTGTGTTCCTTCCCTGCAAGATCTTTCAAATGCTTCTCAAGTACAGGATGACATGACATCACTAGCTATGTGATAACAACGTACTGTTACTCACTAGCTCGTTGCATATATGCTCAAGGTGTTTTGTATGGCCAGAGCAAGAAGTAGATAGGCAGAGAAGTTCTTAAAGTTGACAGACTCCTAGCTTTGCTTAAATGCAGGATGTCTAGAGGACCCCCTCTTAGGATTGCATGAGAGAGGACTGGTAGAGAAAGAAAAAGGACACGGAATGCACCACATGGTAAATGTAAGTGGATTGCAGATGGGGTAGAGAATCCAGGTGTTGCTGAGAGGCTGGAGCCTTTCAGAACTCAAGCAGAGTGAGGAGGAGGGGCAAAAGGATGTGTGTGGCTCGGCAGTCAAGTGGAGCAGAGACTGGTGGAGGTTTTAAGAGAAGTTTTGAAAACTGGTTACAGTTTTATGTTTAACAGGCAACTCAATCCAAATTCAATGGCCATCCATAGAACAGAGAGGTAGGGTAGAAGCCTATTGCTCTTCTCAGCATTTAAAACCCACAATAGGTGAGCCTAATCTGTTTTTTCCTGTCTTCAAAAGTAACTCAAATCCTTGAACTCTTACCAGCTGCCTATCAAAAACTTGTACATTAAGCGAGTCCTTTCAGGACAGTGCTCGTTTTGAGAATCATTGATAGAGAAACAGTTTCTAAATAACAGTAGTTAAATCCTTGTAACTTCTCAGAATAAATGCAGATCTTGTGGGAAGGAGGCAAGAAGTTTCTGCGTGCTCTAATTCTTTCATGCCTTACAGGTGCTTGATTTGTCACATCAATTTTAAGTTTCTTGGCCATGGTTGCCCATATAGCACTCAGACTTACACGGACACTTGCACTGCAATAGATGGATTATAAATCCATTGAATCAAAATAATCATATGGAATACAGTAAACTTGTGTGAGATTTCTGTGAGCTGCATGTATATGTGCCTTTTAATCTTTTCCATAATGAAAAGGCATTTTTCACTTGATGAGATGTCGGTATGAAAAGTACTTGCACATAAAAAGATGTGCTTAGATACATCTGCTATGGTAAATCCCATTCAGCTGAAGTTCTGAATCTGCAAATTCTGACAGCTTTTTATTCAGTGGTACAGCTGCTAGCATAGGTACATATGGTAGTGATGCTTAGAAATACTACCTGTGAGTTCTTAAATATGTATAAAGCAAAGAAATCCTTTACCTTCATTTGGCACTTTTAAGATAAACTACACTGGCTCTTGAAACGGTAATTTTAAGTTTTCAACTACAAGGATTTTTAAAAAATGATGGCTTTTTTTTGGTCAGAAATGCAGAGCAATCTCTTAGGACCCTGAATCAGACAGCACATTTAGGTGGAATTACTTCCTCCATGCATCCCATCTCCATTTTTATATCAAGCTTGCCAAAAGAGACTAAACTTTTCAATCCCTGAAACTGAAGTCTTTATTAGGACACAACACATCTGACTAGGATAAAAATAGGAAAAGCTCAGAGTGAGCGAGAGTTAGTTATAAAGCTGGAAAACAAATTGCTGCTTGCTTCACATGTCATTCAAGTGTGTTGGCTTTTCCTTAGTCCTTCTTTGAAACCCTGTTCGTGCTTCCCTCTTCCAGTGGTTGCTCTGCTTGAGACAATTTGCATTTTCCATCTCGAGATTTTTCCTTGAAGCCCATGAGAAATATCTTGTTCAATCACCTTTTGAGGCCTGAGTGTGGTTCTGCTTTCTGAAGCTGTCAAAAACACTGTCAGTCTTAGCTGCCCTGTTGCCTCCCTACTTGCCATCTGTCCCTCTCTGCCACTTGGGTGCTTCTTTTCTGTAATTTTAATGGTTAAGAGTACTCAGTGTTTTGGGAAGAATTCTTCCCCAATCTCCTTTCTTCTCCACCAACTCATTCCCTAAACCTGCTGGCTTAGTCTTTCTCTGTCACGTGGCATTTTATGAATTACAGAGTTTTACAGTGTTCTGTAAAATGTAACCTCCTGAAGTAATGAAGATACCAAATTTTGTAAAACCTGAACATGAGCTTATATCTTTTTAGCATAACATTAAATGTCGGTTTAGGATGCTCCTGGTTTTTTTGTGTGCGTGCCCACAGATGCTTGCACTCAACCATTTACATTGGTTACATACAGGAATTAGTGTTTTTTTTTACTCTCAGTATTCCCCCAGTGGCTTAACCTTTTTTTAACAGCTACTTAAGTAATTTTTTTTTCTCTGTAACTTTGACCAAAGCAGTCAGGTCTTCTTTTACTCAGCCCATGTTCCTTTGCACCTCTTATGTTCTTCTTTTATATATATATATATATATATATGCATATGCATTTTGGAGAGAAGAGTTAAGAAGTGTACTGTGGAGAAGAACTTGTTACAAGAAATGTCCTTAATATTTTGGAAATGTATAGGAAGAAGTTTTAAGCTAACGATGCCTCATTTTTTTTCTGTTGAAAGTAGGCCAAGACAGATTTTTGGCTCTGTTAAAATAAGAGATTATTATTTTCTTGCATAAAGGTGACTGGCTACTCGCAGTGTAAAGAAGAACATGGGGAGAAAAGGCCAAGTTACTTCTCTGCTGCTGCTTTCCAGACAGAGCTGTGGTTGACATTTAGTTCTGTGTGTCTCTCTTAAGCCAAATCTTCTGCAGGGGGAACAACCAAGGAGGGACAGGTGAGCAACCAGCTCCAGAGCTGGAATGATAGCAGAAGGCTTTTTTATGTTTTCTAGGAACTTAGATGAGAAATCCCTTGCTTTATTTCCTTTTCTCCAGCAGCATAGGTACTGTCATCATTAATGATTGTTTTGGATGTAAGTAGCAATGGTGTAATGACACTTATAAAACCTTTTTGTTTGATATTAATGGAAGCAAACTTTGTACCTGTGGTTGATGGTATGCATGTCTAATGCTTCCACTGATTGCCTCATTTTCTCTCGTCTTAAATTTCTTGAGGAATTGATCAAATCTACAATTAACTGATAAGCTTAGTGGCTGTAAACTTAATTACATTATACCCTGCTTATGCAAAAATTACGTGCACACTTAATTGTGGGATTTGAGACTTTGTTTTGTTTAAACTTGGAAAAGATTGTATTCTCATAGATTAGTCTTGCTTTAGATTATTTAATGTTCAGTTTTGAAGAAGACACATCTTGGTGGGATAATGACTGCCAATTACTAAGATACCATAACTGTCTTAACGTAGTTACTTGCTTTGCACATCTGGGAAGGATTTGGAAAGATTCAGTTTGGTGTCATTAACAGACTCCAGCTTTGTGACTTTCAGAAAGGAAGGAACAATATTACCTATTGTGAAAAGATAAATCAGTTGGCAGTTGTTATATCTATAGTTGCAATAGTTCTCCTGTATCTCTCATACTGCCTTGTAGTAGCAGCCCAGCAGTGGCGGAACCCCAATTTTTTTTCCCCCCTCTTCTTAATCAGAGAAGAGTCTGGGAAAAGATGATGGTTCTCTGTGAGTACATGACAAAATCACACATGATTCTTAACACCACCATAAATCCCTACTGGCACAGAGACAATCTATTTAGGTGTTTACTAGTGCACTGCTGATGTGTTTTAAGAAGGCAGAACTTCTCAAAAGAATGGTGTTTCAATGCTGACAAGTCAAGAAAAACATGAATTCTGATATGTGTGGAATTATGGGCCATTCATGTTTATAGACATGGGTAAATGAAGCTCTCTGAAGTTCATCTGTTCTAATTTACGAAATGCTAAATATGTCTGTTATTACCTAGCCTGTAGGCAAACTGTTCCCCCAGCACACACACAGTGTTTTATTTACAATTGCCTGAGTATCCCTGCTGCAATCCCTTGCAATTCAGTCACATATTTTGTGCAGTCCTGTCAAACAATGTATCCTACATTTGCATCTTCTGGCTGTTGGGTGAAAGGGAAATGATTTCTTCAAAATAGTGTTGTGGGGGTTTTTTTATTTTATTTTAAATACTTCTTACATGTAGCAGAGAATGCAAATTTCCACGGTTGGGTAAGATTTAAAATCACGATGTCAGCAGCATCTCTTTGTTTCAGAAGGCGGAATGAATGCTTATCTGTATCTTCCCATATTCCTGTGTTGCTTTTGAGAAACAATAATAAATGGGGAGGTCAGGTCACTGAGCAATCTTAACTGCTTTATGGCTTGCTTCCTCTTATCTCAGTGTTTCAGACTACTTGATGCAAATGCTTCATCTGGAACAAACCACACTAACTAAACTTAGTTTATGCTATGAAGATTCAAACGCCACTCTGAGATCTCCACCAGTGATACCAGTGGAAGGAAACTCTTCCCAAATAAAGAAATTCAGAGGTTTGCTATTACTTATTTCTGTGATACAGTATGAGGTATACTCACCTTTGAACAGCAGTCTTCATGCAGTGATAGAAAAATAATTTGCCAGTTAGGCAAAATAACTTGCTTCTTACTTCCAAGACAAGGTCTGCTTATCCCTCTCTTCTTCAAAACCTCAGCTAACTTCAGAGATACCAGAGAACAATGGGCTTCAGGTTATTTGATATGTCTTCCACAACTTTATCCTCTGAAGTAGGACCTAAAATGACTGAGGAGCAGATTCTTTAAACCTGTGCTTTGTTGACCACCTGGTTTGATGTTGACCACCCAGTTTATTGACTGTTTTCTGGGGGGTGTTGAAATTACAGGTTTACACAAGTTTGTGTTTTAAACTAACTGTTTTGGGGAGGGACTAGACAGCAACTGGCAGCATTTACCTGCTGCCAGCACTTCAGTGAAATGGAGAGTGGCTCCAACTTTCCTGACTTGTAGGTGACACTAGCAACAACCTCATCACTGAGTAAGGGGGGGTGTGTGTGTGTTTTAAGAATACGAGAGACCTGTGGTCTCAACTGCATTTGTTTAAAATCTATTGGAATTCTTCCAAATCTGCAATTGTGAGTACTTCAAAATCTACCCAGAACAGACTTTTAAAAATATTGTCCTAATGGCCTCAAGATCTACTGCTGTCCCTGTAGTAGGGAGGTTTCTGTAAGTGGTGAACAAGACAGGGAATGCTGTCTGTCTTTTCTTGCATTGGAAAGTAAGCATAATGGTAGTGCTACAAACTTTACCTGTTTCTTTCAGAACATAGTATAGTATTCCAGATTTTACTTTTTTTTTTTTTACCCTAATCTGACATTTGTAAAATTAGGAACAGTGTTCTTCTAGAATGATATAGCTTCAAGTCCACATGAAATCTTCTATCCTTTTAGAAGAATTTTCTTCTGCAAGTCACAGGTTTTTCAGAGAAAGGTCTACAAGCTACCTCTCAAAGGTCTAGTTGATTTACAATAGCAGTAATTATTTTCTTGTTAGAGAAAATTGTAGAAAATGTGTTTCATCTATTTTGTAAACTAGCTATTGGATCACTTTTTGCGTGCTCTCTTCCTGGACATTATTTATGGAATAGAGCGGGAAATAAATCAGTATTGAGATATTAGCTAATGACAGAGCTTTTCTGTAATTTTAAAGAGTATAAAAAGCAAAATATTGAACAGTTTTTTAATGTAGAGTGAACTAATGTTCATGGTAATCTGCTCTTTTGACCACAAAGAGTAGCATTACAGTTTCAAGAGATAATCATTTTCTGTACAAATGTTTTAGAAATGAGCAGAAAGCTTCAGATTTGCACTGAGGTCAGGAAGATAATTTTGTTGAAGACTGGAAGAGAGAGTGAATAATTATGGCCCTTAAAAATCAGTACTGATTTGCACAGTTCCTGAAATGTTCATCCCTTTGGTTCTTTTATTACTTATTTATCCTTGTTTGGCATTACTAAGGAAGCCAGCTTTACAATATACATGTGCTTTCATGACTATAAGTGGCAATTATACCTTGGATTTGTAGGTTTAAAAGGCATTAAATGTCTTTTGTTTGTAAGTGAAATTAATATGATATACTTGCTCGCTGATGATGGCCTGTTATGCATAACTTTTTATAAGTGTAAAGGCAGTTGAGGGATTGAGAGAGGACAGCAGAATGTACTCTGAGAGAAAACGGAGTCAGTCGTTTAATAAAGAAACTAAAAGATAGAAGCAGCAAGCAAGGAAGAAAACCCAGCTGTATGAAATCTAAACCAAACTTGTAATAGCTTGGTGAATAGGTGAGGATAAGACTGGAATTACTAATTTTTTTTAAGTAACATTTTTTTCAAAGTGACTAGAAATTGTGGGTGCCTAACTTAAGGGCTCCATTTTCAGAGCTGAAGGCAGAGTCAGTTGTATAAACATTTGTTGTTCAGAGGCTTTATCAGTGTCTTCTCAGATATTTCACCTTGTCCACTAGCTAATGGTTCTAGTTCCTTTAAGGTACACTAGGAACTTGCAGCTAGCTGGCTGGTAAGTGAGGTGGAGATGCAGATTTTTCTAGGAGATCTACAGTACTTCAGAGCAAAACCTGGAGGCTGGGGTGGACTGGGGAGTTACCTTCAGGTGCCTGAAATGGAACTGCTTGTCTGCATTTAAACTACTGAATCTTATTTGGCCCCAAATGTCTCCTAGGAATCACTGGATTGAGTAAAAGTGACTTTGCATGCATAGTTGACACACAGTCCAAGTCCAATTTGAAGTGGTCTTGAATATTACAGTAGGATATATGTAGGCAGAGAAATAATTGTACTTCTGTTCCATCCTCAAAAGTTTGACTTCATGGATTTTCTAAGACTGTGTTAATTTCTTTTTCTAGAAGGTATATGTTATTGATGTCTCATGTTGTCAAGGTCACATTGCACATCGAAGATGCAATTGTGAGTTAATTACAGACAAAAAATATAATACCCAAGAATAGAATTCAGAATACCATGTCTTTTCTAGAATCTATAGGTTTTTTTTTTTTTGGTATGTTAATAACTTCAGTATTGTTTCTGTATTTTGGCAAAGTTGAAATGTGGCACAAGAAGGGAAGAAACTGCCTAAAAAGCAATACTGAGTGTTCCAGCATTTTGATATTTATCTTTCTGTTTATACCCTAAGTGCCTTACCAGTGGGGGCTGCATCTGTCTCTGTGGAGAAGTGCTGGCACATTTAGTTTAGCTTTGTACACATCTGTAAGTACATAAATGTTCCTCAGGCAAAATGCTTGTTATCCTTTAGTGCTTGATCATTATGATAGTGTGAATGTTTGCACATATAAATTACTTGAAGTCTAATGCATTCAAACAAGAACTCTAATAAAATGCTTTTTTAATAGGTTACATTTGAGGATTTTTAAAATGGAAGGATAAAATATTGATGAAAATAGAGTGGAATAATACGGTGTTCTGTATTTTGATGTCTCCCACCAGCCTGCATAGTAATATAATAAATGATTCGAGATGGTGAAAGAAGTTTCTAAACAGACTATATTAAATTGATGTCAGAGACTTAAGAAATCCCATAACTAGGGTGATGGGTGTGTTTTTAATTCACCTCTTTGTTCCCTTGTGCATGGGCAACATGGTACAACCTCCAGTTGCATAATCACTTGTGGATTTCTCCCCCCCCCATAGTCATAGTCCTGCCTCATTCAGTGAAGAGGACAGATGATACCGACTTCCTAAGACACTAATCAATATTTTATCTTAGCCTTGTTGTTCATTGTGAGCCTCAGACTCTGTTTACTGTACGCTGTTAATTTCTATGTGGACTTCTGTGATGCTCGTAGCTGTAATGTTTGAGGACCTCACAAAAAAATAAACACCCTTTTGAGGTGTTTAGGGATGATCTGGAAAGCACAAGAATATAGAATGACAGAATCATAGAATGGTTTCGGTTGGAAGAGGCCTTCAAAGATATCTTGATGGGCAGGGACATCTGACTTGCTCAAAGCCCCATCCAGCCTGACCTTGAACACTTCCAGTGATGGGGCATCCACAGCTTCCCTGGGCAGCCTGTTCCCCTGTGCACTGTAGTGTCTCACCACCCTCATTTCTTCATATCCAATCTAAATCTGTCCTCTTTTAGTTTAAAATTGTTACCCCTTGTTCTGTCACTACTCTCCAGAGAGCCTTGCTCCATTTTTCTTATAAGTGCCCTTTAAAATACTGAAATGCCACAGTTAGGTGTCCCCAGAACCTTCTCTCTCCAGGCTGAACAACCCCAACTCTCTGAGTCTTTCTTTATGGCCATCCTCTGGACCTAGTCTGATAGGTTCAAGTCTTATGCTGGAGACTGTGGAGCTGGATGCTGTACTCCAGGTGGGGTCTCGTGAGAGCGCAACAGGGGGAAAATCACCTCCCTTGACCTGCTGGTCATGCTTCTTTTTATGCAGCCCAGGAGACAATTGGCTTTCTGGACTGCAAGCGCACATAGCTGGCTCACATCCAATTTTTCATCTACCTATCCCTGAGTCCTTCTCTGTAGGGCTGCTCTCAGTCCAATGTGAAAAATTAAAAGGAAAAATACTGTTTTAGTGTTTGACCCTTTACTTTGTAGCTTCTGCCCTAGGTTAGCGCAGAGGCACTTGAAGACCTGCCAAGCTTGTTGCAGCATCTGGCTTTTTATGGTGCTCTTTTTGATTCCCTCTATTGTTGCAGACTCAGGGGAAAAGATTAGTCTTGCCTGAAGAAGACTCCAGTTAAACCACAGACAGAAAGAGCTTATGAACAGGGAGGCAAGGTCCACGTTCAGGACCTCAGGCTTGTTCAACTCTGGTTTATCCCTAGGGTGGATATTTCCTAATCAGCAACCAAAGCAAGGGCTCTCTGGAGATCATAGAGGATGTTCCTAAAGTATAGTGCAGAGAGAGTTAGATCTAGGCGTATACAAGAAAACTTATTGGCAAAACTTGGATATTAGAAACCTTAATAAAGCTTCTCATGAACTTTACATTTTAGCAAACTTCCTTTGTCCAGATTTGATCCCTAGTCAGATGGCTTATTTCAGCATGCAGCTGGTAAAAAGTTACTGAAAGTAGTTTGTGAACTGGCTTTGGCCTCTGTGGAGCTGGGAGCAACAATAACAGTAGAAAAGATGTGAAAAGGAATTACGTGTTGACGTTCCCTTCTCATATCAGTAGGGTGAGAAACCATGATAGATCAAGTTCAATGCTTTTGTGGTTCAATGATTTTGCGAGGCAGAAGAATAACTGATCGTAAGTCTGGAGCTCTACGGAGTGCATCTTCTGTTTCTCTGATAGTGAGCGTTGGGATACAGACAGCATGCTCCACAGGGGGAGATGATGTGCCAGCCACCAAAAGCAAAGAGTCTTGGCAAGCCAGAGTGTAATTGTAGGTGCTTTGTTTCAATAAAGCTTTGTTTTAATTGAAACTATCTAAAGATGCTGGTAAATTCTAGATGCCTTAGAGGACTGTTAGCATCTATCAGCTTTGATTTTTTTTTTTTCAAACTTTGTCATGTTTGCATGTGTTCTAATTGGGGTTAGAAAAAGACAAATTCCTGACATCCAAGTAATCTTCTATGAAAGTTCCCATTTCAGAGCTTAAGGCTTTCAATTTTTTTCTTAAATACAGACAGATTTTTTTTCAGAATCTTTTTTCCTGTACACTACTTCCTGTGCATCTGACTCTTATTTTGTTGGTCTGCTGTTCTTCCTCAAAATACCCTCCAAGCTTCATAGACAGTAGGCAAGATAAATTTTAGCCTTATTGGTGAAAGCTTGACAGATCTTAGTAGCGAACAATAATGGGGTTGGATAGGAGTCATTTAGCTGTACTGTATAGACTGTTTTTCCTATAGTAATGAAATACTGAGAGAAATTCAGTGGCTTGAGGTAACTTGTGTTTAAGAGGTTTGGGCCCAAATTAATAGACATGTGCATAGCGTAGAGTTAAAAGAGATTCCCATTAATATTTCATTGCCAAATCAAATATGTGAACCTGTTCTAGACTTAATTTCTTGGATACTCCTTGCTAGGTTTTATTATATGCTATTAAAAATACTGCCACTAATGACTGAAGGGGTTGAAAAAATGTTGGAATAAATGAGTAACCATTGCAAATGGTTACTTTAGTATCTGACCAGTATCTTGTGTGAAAGGGTGTTCTACATGTGTTGAGTCCTTGGTGATGGGTTTACCGCTAGTTGAGATGTTCTTCTCAGGGTAACTTTGAACCAAAATAGATGTCCTTCCACAAATTGGTGGGAAGTCCTAGGTTTGTGTGTTGTCAGCAACTGGAGCAAAGTTGGGTAAAAAGTTTAATAAAAATGTCTGTGAATCTTTACCTTACCTCATGTGTAATTAGAAAATAGGTTAGTAGCCTTAAGTGTTTTGAGAAGTCACAAAAGTATTTCTTATATATGGGAAGCTGTTAAATGTGTAGTTTTTGAAATAGGCCAGCTTAGCAATTTAAAACTAAATTTTGTGGTGGTTCTTTGGTTCCAAATACTAGGTCGAGCCATTTTCTCGAGGTCAGGTGAACTGAGTTGAATGTAGTGAGTCATTCTCCTGTTCAAATTACTACTTCAAAATCTTCCTTATCATTTCAAGAAGTGTTCCATTAACCTCCCTCTTCCCAATAGTGTGCTGCACACCAGTTAGTTCTCTTGCCATGCTTCATGTTTTAGCCCCTTGTTACCTGTCTTGATGCAAACACATATACTGAGAATATGCTGTTTGTAAGAGTGAAGTGGGAAAACCAGCACGTTCTCCGTAGCCTTTTTCAAAGCTGGAAGGCATGCTTCTTCTGAGGGCTTAAGTGTACCTGAAAGATAATCTGTTGTCATACTTAATTCATAGACAATGTTCATCCCCCAGCTCTTCTGCATTTTAAAGACTTAGGTTATATTTCTTAGTTTTATATTTCACCAGCAAGAGTTTTCTTTTTGGCAGTTCTTAAGAAAGTCTTGTCTTCATTTGATTAGGAGTTGCATGAATAACAGCATGCAGGTTATTTCTTGTCTGATAGAAATGTTGTTAGTAATCACTTAGAGCATCAAGCCATCTTGTATTTATAACATTTTATTATTCCCGTGAGAGTATCATCTTGGAATTATTATGGAAAGTCTTATTATTAGCAAAAAAAATATTTCAAATGTGTATTGTAGAAAATACTTCAATACCAGCACAACACTTCAAGGAAGAAGAAAGCTTTCTATCTCTAGAAGTGGATCTGATGGGAAAGTAACCCTTGGCTTCTTTTGAGACAAATTCTCCCACAGTAAACTTCCCTGGAGTTTGCATGAAGACTTCAGTGTAATTTAAAAAGAAGAAAACACCTCTTTCAGAATTGTTAGAATGATTTCATAGAATCATAGACTCATTTAGGTTGGAAAAGACATTCAAAATCATCAGGTCCAACTATTAACCCAAGTGCACTGCTAAACCACGTCCCTAAGCACCGTATCTACACAACTCTTAAACCTATCCAGGGATGGTGATTCAACCACTTCCCTGTGAAGCCTGTTCCAGTGCTTGATAACCCTTTCAGTGAATGTTTTTCTTAATATCCAACCTAAACCTTCCCTGGTGCAACTTGAGACCATTTCCTCTTGTCCTATCACTTGTTACTTGGGACCAACCCCCACCTTGCTACAACCTCCATTCAGGTAGTTACAGAGAGCAGTAAGATCTCCCCTCAGCCTCCTCTTCTTCAGACTAAATAGCCCCAGTCTTGTCAGCTGCTCCTCATAAGACTTGTTCTCTAGACCCTTCACCAGCTTTGTTGCCCTTCTCTGAATGTGCTTCAGCACCTTGAGGTCTTTCTTGTAGTGAGGTGCCCAAAACTGGACACAGTACTCGAGTTGTGGCCTCACCAGCACTGAGGACAGGGGGATGATCACTTCCCTACCCCTGCTGGCCCCACTGTTTCTGGTACAAGCCAGGATGTCATTGGCCTTCTTGCCCACCTGGGCACACTGCTGGCTCACATTTAGCTGGTTGTTGACTAATACCCCCAGGTCCCTTTCTGCCGGGCAGCTTTCCAGCCACACTTTCCCAAGCCTGTAGTGTCACAGGGGGTTGTTGTGGCCCAAGTGCAGGACTCAGCACTTGGCGTTGTTGCAGTTCATACTGTTGGCCTCAACCCATTAATCCAGCCTGTCCAGGTCCCCCTGTAGAGCCTTTCTACTGTCAAGCAGATCAACACTTCTGCCTAGCTTGGTGTTGTCTGCAGACTTACTAAGGGTACCATCAATCCCCTTGCCCAGATCCTTTACAAAGATAGTAATCAGAGTGACCCCAATACTGAGCCTTCGAGGACACCACTTTTGGCTGGCCTCCAACTGGATTTAACTCCATTCACCACCACTCTTTGGGCCTAGCTGTCCAGCCAGTATTTTACTCAGCAGATTGTAAGCCCATTTAAGTCATGAACAGCCAGTTTCTCCATGAGAATGCTGTAGGAAACAGTGTCAAAGGCTTTACTAAAGTCTAGGTAAACAACAGTAACGGCCTTTCTTTCATCCACTAGGCAGGTCACCTGGTCATAGAAGGAGATCAGGCTGGTCAAGCAGGACCTGCCTTTCATGAACCCATACTGACTGGGCCCAATCACCTGGCTGTCCTGTATATGGTGCGTAATGGCACTCAAGTTGATCTGCTCCATAAACTTCCCTGTTACTGAGGTCAGACTGACAGGCCTGTAGTTCCCCAGATCTTTCATCCAGCCCTTGTAGATGGGTGTCACATTTGCTAACCTCCAGTCCACTAGGGCCTCGCCGGATAGCAGGACTGCTGACTAATGATGGCGGGTGGCTTGGTGAGCAAATCTGGCAACTCCTTCTGTACTATTGGGTGTAACCCATCCAGCCCCATAGACTTGTGTGTGTCTAAGTGGTGTAGCAGGTTGCTAACCATTTCCAGGATTGGAACTCATCTTTGGGCATTACATTACCCCAACTTGTCCTTGGTCACTGTGTTTCCTTCCACATTCAACAGAGGATAAAGGTTTTCCTTAGCCCTCCTTTTGTTGCTAATGTATTTATAGAAACATTTTTTATTGTGTTTTAACAGCAGTAGCCAGATCAAGTTCTAGTTGGGCTTTTGTCCTGCATAGCTTCACTTCATCTTTGTAGTCCTTGTGAGTGTCTGCCCTCTCTTCCAAAGGCTGTAAAGCCTCCTTTTGTTCCTGAGTTTCAGCCAAAGCTCTCCGTTCAGCGAGGCTGGTCTTCTTCCCTGCTGGCTTGTCTTTCAGCACATGGGGATGGTCCTCTCCTTGGCCTTTCAGACTTCCTTCTTGAAGAGCATCCCACCTTCCTGGACTCCTTTGCCCTTCAGGAAGGCCTCCCAAGGGACTCTGTCAATCCGTTTCCTGAGCAGGCCAAAGTCTTCCCTCTGGTGGTCCAAAGTGGTAGTTCTGCTGACCCTGCTCCTTCTCCCAGAATTGAAAAAACTTACCATTTTGTGATCACTGCCCAATACAGCCTCCAGCCATTACATCATCCACAAATCCTTTTCTGTTCATGACCAACAGATCTAGCAGGGAGCCTTCCCTAGTTGGCTCCCTCACCAGTTGTGTCAGGAATTTATCTTCCATACACTCTAGAAACCTCTGGGACTGTTCCCTCTCTGATGTATTGTATTTCCAGTGGACATCTGGGAAGGTGATTAAGTGTTTATGGACAAGTGACCATACTCTGAAATTTTGTCTGCTCTACACAATATAGTTTTCTTATTTTTATTCATTCTGTGACTTGCTTTTTAAGACCGTATCGTATGGGTGTTTCTCAGTATCACAGAATGATCCTGGGCTCTAAGCAACCTAATCTAGTGAAAGATGTCCCTGCCTATGGCAGGAGGGTTGGACTAGATGGTCTTCAAAGGTCCCTTCCAACCCAAAACATTCTATGATTCTGTAGTCTAGGTTAGGAAGGTCCTCTGGGTATCATCAGCCCAAGAGATCCCAAATAGGAAGCTTTGTGGTAGAAGTTTAGAATTTTTACTGTATTTCTTGAGAGTAACCAGTTTATATAAATTGCTTTGGGTTGTTCTTCTGGTGCTTGTGTCTACCTCTGAAGCTTTTTTTTTTGTGCAGTTAATTATTTCTGTAACATTCACTTATTTACAAAGAGGGGTTCTTTGAGGATTTTTTCGTATCTAGTCATCTGTGGTGCATGTGCTTATTTGTGTGGATATACTGGTCTGTGTGCTTCTGTGTTTGATTTAGCATTGTATCTTGAAGTAGTTCGCAAAATGTGGTAAGAATTACCTCCTAACTCTTAATAAAACAAAATACCCGCCAACCAGATGAGCCCAAACCTTCTCTCTACCTAATTGATAACAAATAAAAGGCACTTAACCCCCCCAAACTAATAAAGCATTTTTTTGCTTGTGAATTTCAGCATTACTTTTCTAAGCTAGAATGAGTAGTGAAAAAAAATTCTGGAAAATCAAAGATTTATTTGAGTCATGTAATAAGAATTACTTATGTAAGAAAGTTAAGTTACCACCCTCAATAGCAGAATGGTAAAGCTTATTTTTTGTGTGATAAAATGTATTAATATGTACTCTGAATCTGCCATGGATAACTACTGAAAAAAAATATGCACCATTTAAGTGTTTAGTTGTAAGATTATTGAAATGTAGCAGGCTTTTATTTGAAGGTTATAATAAATTAATTTTATGTATAAGCATATGGAGAGTAAGATTAATCAAAGCATTTCATGCCCACAGCAGTTTGTTATAGTAGTTGACATCTTTCAAACGGTTGCCTAATTAATACTTTAGTTCTACAAGATGTTAATTCAGGTCCCTGAAAAGTTAAGGATGCTGTTAGAGGAGTCTTTGAGAAGGTCTCATTGTTTGACCTGTTCTTTAATAAAATACCCATCACAGGAGGAGCTTTTCTAGTTTTTTCCTGCAGTGTTTTCACCTATCAGGATGCTAGATAAAAGAAAACTGTTGGAATGCTGTAGTTTTATTGTGTTTACCTCTAGCTGTAAGAAATTTTGGTGGACTGGTTCCCCAGCACGCTAAAAGTCAGTGTAACTGTACCTCTTAACTCCTTTCTCATTTCTGGTGATTGAACCAAGTGGTTCTTATTTCTGTGATGATTGTCGACAGAGTGCACGGAGAAAAACATTCAGTGTATCCTTAGCATAATAAGTTCAAGGCACTGGTCATTTGGAAAGAAAAAAAAAAGGCAACAGTTTGTTCCTTTGTTCAAACTCCTTAGTTGTACGGCTGGAGGGGAATCACCTGGTTCATGGCAATATGAAGAGTTTGACTAACTACTGACTGATTGCAGGGCCAACACAACTGTTTATTTGCTATACAACTGTGGTTGCTTTTCATGACTGTAGGAAGAAAAGATTTTTCCACTAAGGCAAAACTCTTGTAAGAATTCGCCCGTACAAGTGTTCCGTTTGCTTTCTCAGCTCACTGTGTTTGACTTTCCTGAGACATAGATATGGTAACCTATACGTTTCCCTAAAACCTAAACTGTTTTTTGTTTTATTTTCTCCTCCTCTCATCTTAGTCTGAGCTAATACAGACATACACTCCCTTCTCTAATTTAATTCTTTTACAGAAATGCTTATAGTCCCACATCTGGATTTTCCTAGTGTGAATGAAATCTGCTGTCAGTGCAGAAAAAAATAGATTATTTCCTTGCACATGTTCAAACCTATGATGGCAAAGATGATGTAAAAGGAGATAAACGGTGCTGATGGCACAGGTTCTGTACAAACTGGGCCAGGTAGGGCTTACTTGGTTCAAAACAGTGCATCTGAATCCAGGTGGGAAATCTGTATTAACGCTAGCTTGGGAATTTCTGTGCTACTCAGTGAAGCAGCATCACTGAAATTTTTCCCTGCTATGTTTTTACATGCCTAATATGCAAAATCCACTATGCCTAATTTGTGTAGGTTTCATATTATACATGGATTTGTTTTATCAAGGTCTCTTTGCTTTTCCGAGGCTGGGGAGCTGGCTATCTCTGCTGTGAATTCTAAACAACTGGATGCTTTAACTTCCAGTACACCTTTAGCTATTCACGTCTGGGAATGTGGTCTCGCAAAGGAAAGATCCTTTATTTCTAAAAGTAAGGAAGCTGTTAAGGGGTTATTATGGGACTAGGTTTATGGTACAAGATGTCTTCCTATTAGATTTTTAGAGGTGCTTGTGCTGTGTAAGCACAGTATTGTATCTCTGCCATCTCAGAGGAGATCTTGTAGGCATTCACATAAATGGTAGTCCTGTGAGTGCTTTAAGATGGGTATGAAACTACAGTAGAAGACTTCCAGACATTCTCTCAAAAAAACTAGACTCTTCTCCTTTATCTCAGTTACAGTGCCAATGCTTGTTTTTCTTGCCCCTGCCTCTGTCAACTTCCCCAAACTTGAATTGGAGATTTATCTCAATGAAAATGAGCCATATGTATGATCATGCAGCTGCATATCAGGGTAGGAGATGGTGTGAAGGTAAGAACTGGGGCTAGGATGGATAACATTGTTCCTTCTTCTGCCAGCTTGATCAGTGCTGTGAATTACAATCAATCAGTTGAGCTTGGTAGCTATAGAAATATCCTACATGTTTGCAGCTTTAGATCACAGTCGATCAAACGATGTGAAATTGTGCCTCTGTCATGTTGTAGCATTTGCCATCACAATCTGCTGTTAGGATTCCTCAGTTTTCACAGGTGACATTTTCAACCAGGGGAGAGGCATGAATATGGAAGCATCAGGCATACAATCCTAAGGAGTCAAAAAGCATTAGCGAAATCTCCCGTCTTCAAAAATTTCTGGCAAATCTCTTCCTTCACTATGAATAAATAGACTCAAAACACCAAGAAAAAAAAAAGACTACACTCCTTTACCCCAGAGAATATAAAGGTTGAGTTGTTTTTGGAGTGTTGTTTAATGGGTGGTGTTGTAACTCAACTTTGATACCAGAAAAATGTCTATTTTACTTTATACTCAAATATTTTTGCTGTCTCTTCTTGGTTTTGATTGGGTTGTTTGTTTTTTTTTCCCCTCTACTTTTTTCCACCACTTCTTTTTTTATTCCTAGTTGCAATTTGCAGAATTTCTTCCCTGGTTTTCTATGCCGCTGTTCTTAATGGTTTTTTGGGTTTTTTTCCTGTGTCATATTCCAACCTCACCCTTATTTCCTGTTTTAGTCCTGCTACTTCCTTGCTTCTTCTGTCTCCGTGTATCTCCCACCCACCCAGGCATCAACCCCACTATTCGGTCATAGAATCATAGAATCATTATGGTTGGAAAGGACCTCCACGATCATCAAGTCCAACCTTCATCCCAACATCTCCCTAACCACTAGACCATAGCCTCAAGCCTCAGTAAAGAATTTCTTCCTAATACTTAATCTAAACCTCCCCTGATGCAACTTGAGGTTATTTTCTCTTGTCCTATGATTAGTAATTTGGGAGAAGAGACCAACACCAGCCTCGCTACAACCTCCTTTTAGGTAATTGTAGAGAGCAATAAGGTCTCCTCTGTCTCCTCTTCTCTAGACTAAACAAGCCCAGTTCCCTCAGCTGCTCTTCATAAGGCATGTTTTCCAGACCTCTCAACAGCCTTGTTGCCCTTCTCTGGACCTGCTCCAGCACCTCAATGTCCTTCTTGTACTGTGGTGCCCAGAAGTGGACAAAATACTCAAGGTGCAGTTGCATGAGTGCTGAGTACAGGGGCACAATCACTTCCCTACTCCTGCTCGTCACACCATTTCTGATACAGGCCAGGATGCCGTTGGTCTTCTTGGCCACCTGGGCACACTGCTGGCTCATGTTCAGTCAGCTGTTGACCAACACCCCCAGGTCCTTTTCTGGCAGGCAGCTTTCCAGCCACTCTTCCCCAAGCCTGTAGTGTTGCTGGGGGTTGTTGTGATTGAAGTGCAGGAGCTAGCACTTGGCTTTGTTAAACCTAGTGTTTGAAAATCCTACCAGAAGATCAGGTGCAGTTGGTATTTGAAATAGAAAGCCATGCCGTCTAGAGGCTTGAGTGAGGCATCAAGAAAAAAACCTCCAAACCTAGCTATCAGAAAAGGGATGATCCTGGGCACTTTCAGACCCTACTAGCTTCTGGCTGATGTGTCTAATGAAATATATGCTCCTTTTCTACTTGTAAGCAAGAGGTGCCTAATTTTTTGACTCTCCATACACTGTTGAGCTTATATTCCTGTGCTGCTCATCCCCTTTTTGCTCCTGCTTGGGCCATTGTTAGCAAATATGTTTGTGTCTTCCTCCTCTCCATCAGTTCTTCTAGATAACTTGGGTTTTTTGGTGGGTTTTGTTACTGCCTGCAGAGCTCTGACAAGGGAATGTGCTTCTTCACTGTTTTGCACAGATGCTGCTGCTGTTAATAATATTTCGAGATGGCTACCTCAGTGAAAAAAGAAAAGATTCCCGGAATACATATGAAGTGGTTGGGTGTGCTGAGTGGCAGGCATGGGGCACTGCGGTGGGACTGGGGAGATGTGGGGCACCACAACCTCATGGATGTAAGCAAAGTGTGTGGCAAATGTTTTGAGTGGGCTTATAGGTTGGGGAGAAGGGAAGGTGGCTCAGGGTGGAGGGTGTTTGGGAGGCCTGTGCTCTGGAGCTGTCAGTGATCCGGCAGAGGGTTTCAAGGGCAGCTGGAGAGATTGGGTGTGGGGGGTTTGTGGGCGGCCATAGGCCATGGGCGGCCAGGGAGGTCTTGGGGGTGCTGAGATGGGAGTGCAGGAGTCAAGAGGCCTCTGGGGCCATGGCGTAGTGCGGCGACGGCCTTGATATTGGTGCTGCCTGCTTGGTGAGGTAACCTTGCCTGGAACCATCTGGTGGCATCAGGTGCCTCCCCATGGGTGACTAGTAGGGCTGCGGAATGGGGCCCTGGGGACCTGTGAAGGGACTTGGCAGCTCACAAGGCATGTGAGATGTGGCCAGGGACTAGGAAGCTTAGAATGTTTTTTTTTAACCGCATGGATGGTCAGAGTACTGGCTCAGGATGTCATGTGCAGTGGCAGAGTCTCTGTGCTTGGAAATGTTCACGCGTGGACACTGCCCAGTGCCATCTGATCAGACTAGCTTCGGGCAGGTGTTTGGATCTAGGTTCTGTCCAACCAAAAGTATTTTGTGATTTGATGACATACAAAGCAGACTTGCTGGATAGCTTTTATTTTTATTTATGCAACTTGGTTTATGGATGTTTGTGAATTAGATCATTATTGGCAAGATGCACAGTGGCACAGAGAAAAGCATACAGAAAAATCAGATTTACCTTGCTGGGTGAAATCCTCTGGTCTGTCTAGATGACAGCTAGCTAGCTGTTTTTACTACTAGAGCTTTAAAAGAAAGAAAGAAAAAAAAACAACAAACGAACTAAGCAGCAAAATCAGGAAGAAAAAAAAAAGCCAAAAGACTCTGTAGGGTCAGCATGGGATATTCTCTTCCTCAGCTCTGTTTTGCCAGAAGCAGTTAGGCACCTATATTTCATTAACTGTGGTAAGTCCATTAATGTCAGTCCCTTCCGAGTTTTGATGCTGATGACTTTGGCAATCATTGCTGGAGTCTTATACAGTACGTAATGATTTTTACCGTTTGCTGCTTACTTTGTTGACTTTTTATTGGCTTATTTTACGGACTGCCCGCTTTTGTATAGAATACAGATGGACTTCTATTAACTGTCCACACACATACCACAGAGGCTTACAACGTTTTAGTAAGATAATAGATTGCTCTTGTTTGTTCTTATTCCTCTTTTTTATGGAAACCATTTTCATTCTTTTCCATCTCTCTGTATCAGGTCTGTTTTGTGCCATTTCTTTGAGTTGACCGTGATGTCAGGATTTTTAGAGATTTACTATATGTAGTATTATAAAGGAGGCCATACCAATAAATTGCATTATAGTATATGTGCATCCCCTGTTACTCTCCACTCCTTTATTTTTGTTTGCTTAGGTCAAATTTGTCTTAAATAGCATCTGCACTTTCCATTTCATTGAGCCCTTCGTATGAGAACTGGAGTCCCTTTCCTCCTTTGGTAACTGTGAAATTATAATCTTCAATAGGCTATAAAAAGCTTAAATTTTCACTCCAAGCCCTCAGTACTATAAGAAAGAATTAAAGAGTAGGAATGGCTTGCCCATTAGGATGTCATTTGTCTTGATAGTTGCTTTTTGGAGATAGTTAAGATTGATATTAATTCTGATATAGTGTGCATATACTTTTGTTTTCATAATTCATTTCGGGACAGTGACTCTCCTAAATACATTTCCACGTGTTTATTGTAGACCTCCATTGTATGCCCTGTGTACAGGATAAGTGATCCAAATTCAAGGAAGGGGAAGCATGAAATTCGTAACAAAACAGGGGTCCACATCTGATTCTTTTATGATGAAAATGTTATGTCCTAAAGCATAAAACTCCTGAAGTTGTGTGAGTTTTAATTCAGTAGAGTTACTATTTGGAATCTAGACTCTCTCTCCTTCCCACACGTATGCCTCGCTCCTTTCCAGATATGCTAATCGTGGTGGGGGGCGTAGGGAGGATCAAAAGTGACAGTAACACAAATTTGCACATCTGTGTGGTAATAAGAAACCACAGACTTATTTTATCAAAGTTACTCTGAACTTACTTTGTACTCAGCAGTCTTGAACAGTCATCATTTAAGCTTTTTTTAAGGATTTTGCTTAAGTAGGACGTAAAAATAAATACTGTATTCTATTTTAAAACTTTATTTCTTTTTGAAAAGAGCAAAAATAATAAATCCAACCCAATACTGACCAGGATAGGAAAGGCCATGAGGTAGGATAACTCTAATGCCTTATTTTAGATGTCTGGTTCTACCTGGTTTTTTCCTTATTTCTCCAAAGATGCTTGAACATGTTCTTCATCCTAATCCAGATGCTGGAAGAGTAAAGCAAAGTATTTGTCAGGTATTGTTTAAAGATTATTTATAAGCATCTGATAAAAATGAGTCAGGAAGGGACATAATATTGTCACTTATTTGATCAAAAGGGTTTTTAGTTGTGCAAGCAAAACACCGTTCAGATGCTCTTTCTGATGTTTGAAAATGCCTGCAGACTTTTGATATTTCTAGAAGGCAGGTTTTTTGTTAAATATGTTTCTTAATATTTGGAGTTATTCTACTCTTCTAAAAGTCTAATTTATTTAATTGCATGTCCGTCAGATCCTGGGTTATGTATGTACCTCAAAGTGCTTTTTCAACAAATGAGGCTTTAATTATATTTCGGAGATAGCAGTTAAAGTAACAAGCCTTGCCTTTACATCCATATTGGAACCTAATATGGATTGATTAAATTGAGAAGCTGCTGTAAATTACTTTGTCTTATTAACTGTGCTGTTCACTTGGATGCAAAATATACGCAGTGCTTATCAAAGCTAAATGGTGGTGTGAACTTACATAAAAATATCTTAAGATGTAAAATTGCACATATGCTTTATATTAGTGAGTGAAACCAAGCCCTCATTTATTTGCCTTTGTAGAAAAAGTTGAGGAGTGCATTTCTATCCATCTTATTAAGCTCTGTCATGTATCATTTCTTCCACTTAAGACGATCTTTTTTTTTTTGTCACATATATTAAACTGCATGTTTCTGAAATGAATGTTAGCCTTAGAAGACATCTTTTCCTCTACTTCTGTTTTTTTTACTAAGTAATCCTTTTACATCTTAAAAACTTTTTTCTTATGGTGTCTGTAATGCTCTTCCTAATCCTACATTAAGAACTCTGCAGTTTTTTTCCTCTATTTGCTTGTGAAATTGCTTTTACCCCATCTTTCAAAAGTCCCCTTAAAACTACGGTATAGTAATTCAATTATTTCTCATCAGACACAGGTTTTCATACTGCTGCATGGGGAGAGGGGGTTTATGTAGGTATTGTCACATCTATCTCAAGGTACTCATTCTTCATGTGAAAGTGCATAAAATTTTCCTGCCTCTTCAGCTCCCCATCAGATCCTCGAACTACAAAGGAGCTTGGCAATGAGTAAAACCAGTTGAATGAAATAAAATGCAAAAAATCAGAGTGGTTTGTGTTGGAAGGGACCTTAAAGAAAATCTGCCTCTTGTCATGCAGAAGCAGACAAGATGCCACTGGCAAAACTGGATTATCACTTTGGAAAGTTGTAGCTCCATGTGTGGACACTGGTGCAACTTCACAGTTGTACTAGAAGACACATACTGCTTTTTAATTAGTTTTTTAAGCTTTCTAGAACAGATCTGAGTTAGGTTAGCTTCTAGCATAGGTTTTAATAATTTTAAATGTAGTTTTGGATTGGTTTCTTAAAAAGAATATTATAAATAAATTTTAGATATGAATTTATTCCCCTTGGCTTTTTGCAGATTGGACAGTACAAGCATTTAAATACAACACCAAGGATGCTAATATAAACTCAAAGAAGAAATACCTAAGATAGAGGCTTGGTTTATGAAGCAAGTCAACCTGTCATGGAGTAGTGATGGTAACTTTTTGCTTAATAACTGTTTGTCAGAGTATATAATGTATAGTATAAAAAGTATATAATATATAGTGTTGTCGCAGGAAGGTGCTAAATGCCTTCGATATGAGTCTGGGCAGTATCTTGTGCTGGTACTTCCCATGTCTACAGCTGAAAGGGAAATACGAGTGTTTCTGGACAAGCTCCATGCTCTTCATCTTGTCCAGAACATGAACGCAATAGAGTAATGAAAAGTTTCAGTTTAGTGATGTGAATATTGTAGGTAAAGTAATTGCCAGCAGTGAACCTCCAGGATAAAAGTTGATGGGGAGGTATGTAGACTGACAGAGAGGTATTGTGATTTTTTGGGAGCGACAATGCTGTTTTGAAATAGTATTTGTAAATTGGCCACTATGTTTGAGGAGGAAAAATCTGCCTAGTTTTAAGATGGAGAGTTTTTCTATCATTTGTACTTGTTGCCTAAATGAGAACTCATTATTCAGGTTTAACAGCTAGTAATTGCATTGATGACTCTAAGTGTTACTGAATCAGCACTAGAACACTTAAAGTTATTTATACAGATTTACTGTGTTAGTAACTTTTCCAAGAATAACTGTGCCATTTTAAACTTGGGCTATTAAAGGGGTCTTCATTTATATCATCAATGATGAGGGTGCCGCCTCCTTTTCCCTTTAGTGATCTTTTAAGTACTTTTCTTCATTTATACCAGTAACTGCTTCATTTGTCACTGCTGAACAGTAAAATCTTCTAGTTCTAGTAAAGAGGCTTTTATAACAGTTTGTGCATGAATATTTTGGTGGCTAATGGTTTTCAAGGAGATGAGAACATTTTAAATTAACTGATAGAACTGAGCTAATAGCTCTCTACTCTTGATAAGTTAATACTTTATTGATATTTTATAAAGTTTTAAAAAGTGATTTTATTGAAAAATATTAAACTCTATATAGCTTTTTGTCATTTAGTTGCAAAGCCTAAGTGCCTTCCAAATATTAACTACTTGAATATTCATTAGTAGTCATCAGAACCTCATCTTTGTAGGGATGTATCGAATGATCTAGTGAAGTTTTCACTGGTTTTCATCCCTGGGACTGCCCTTTGCAGTAAAACAGCCGTGTTCACTTTAACAAATCCATCGAATCTCCAAAGTAGCGTTAAGACATCTATAAATGTGACAGTAAGACTGGTGGTTGCTTGTTTGTTTCCAGTATTCTTAGGCCAGACTGAAAGAATAATTTATTCTGGACTGTTTTTAAAGTGTGTTCATGCTGATGGTACCTGTATGAAAATTGTCCTTGTCTTCTTGACAGGCACAAGAGTTTCTAGGAGGGAATATAATCACTGTAGTCAGGGTTAACCAGGCTCTGTGGTTGTTTGCAAACATCTTGTGGTTTTCTCTATGAAGTGAACACTCAAGGAGCTGTTGTGCTTAAAGTTTCTTAATGTTTAACTACCTCTGATGTCAAGATTGTCATCTTATATGCTTGGACTTGGCCGAGTGTGGGTTTTGTTGCGTTTGTAACATACAGCTCTCTGTAGGGAGCATGAAGTGGTCAAGGGGAGGGTAAAATGCAGAGTTAAGGAAGCGAGATGACAAGGCCGGATGATTGTGGACATTTAAAACTTACTGCATAACCAAATTAAATACCCAGTAACTGAGAGGTTTCATCGTTTTCTGCCCTCTGCTGGAACATGATTGAGAGAATGAGACTGATAGCTTTCTGTGACATGCTTTGAAAGAATCTGTTGTAATCCCAAAAGCATGGGGCAGTGCAGAGGTCTTGTCAACACCTGACAATCTGCTGTGATCATTCTTGGTGTGGTTGCTACTATTAACCACAAGATGGTGCAGTAAAATGATTTGCAAGTTTTATGTATTCTCACTTCCAAGTCGCTAATGCAGGAATATTTCACTATCTATGGTGGGGAAAATAAATTAAAAGGAAGTTTGTAAAGATCTTGACATAGTAATACTTCAATTTTAGAAACTGTTCTGAGTGGTACTTAGTGCAGAGATGCTTTTTCCATTGAAAAGTGATCAAATAGAATAGCAAAATTACTGAACTAAAGAGTGGATTGTTGTTTAAGCATTGAATGTTATTGGTATTGAACTCTGTCCCTTTTATAGATGGAATCTGTGTAAAGGAATATTTAAAATCATTTTATCCATGGTTAAGGTGAAAGCAATTGTGATACAGAAACTCTTTTCTTCTGGATTCCAAATCTGTAACATAATTCCTGTATCTTTATGGCCTTGGTAATTTTTATTTTTGTAACGAATAAAAGAGTTATTTACTGTGTATTTTGTTTATGATTTGCACTTTGTTATGAATGGATGTATGCTAGATTAGAAACAGAACAGCTGATTCTGGGCCAAACTGACATACAGGGGGGCCCTCTTTCAGTACCACCTAAGGACAAATGCATCTTGCTGGCATGGTAGTGCATGATCCCAGGGGTGTCTCCTCCTCTAGTCTTCGGTAGCTTTACTGCTAGAATAATGTTAGGATGTATCTCCCTTTTTTCCCTTTCTCTTATGTATTGTTGTTACTTTTTGTTGAGAGCGGAAGATGTGTTCCCTTCCTCTCTCTAAAAATGTTAGCCAGGTAGTCACCGATTCAAAGCATCAGACACCCTAATGCATCTGGGTTCTTAGACACTGTTCTAACTCCTTTGCAGACAGCCACCGAAAGCTGAATGTTCTGCCTTAGTGCATTTGCATTATTGGCATCTGTGTCTGTGTTGGACCTTCTCAGTGAAGACAAGGAAGTTCAGAGATAGCTGTCAGCACTTGTGTTTTCTCACAGTTTGTAAGAAGAGATTCCAGCTCTAACTTGGATGGGTCGTTCTTGGGGGGGACATACTATTCATCCAAAGTTTGTCAGCCATGGGTCTGCAAACCCACGGCAACTGTATCAGTAAAACATTCTTGGCATTGAGCAGAGACTAACCACTCTTGCCTCCCTTCTGCTGGCTACCACTCCAGCACTGCAGACTGGCACCACCTCTTCATCAGAGCCAGGCAAACTGTATGTTGGGTGAACGTGTAACCTGATGCTGGTCTGGGGAAAAGTGAAAATGTTATCTTCAGAACAGGTAGAAGCCTCTTCTTATAAGAGCAGGTGGTTGAGTTGGTACAGTCTCCAGGTCACCTGCTACACATAACGTGCTTCCCTCAGGCTGTGTTTGCAGACACTGCTAGCTGAGCGCTGTGGTCGATGGTGATAATTCTTTAATTCTCTGCATCAGCAGTGGTGTCATTATTGCTGGCAGAACCTCATATTTAGTTGTTGCTTCTTGCAGGAAGCAACTCTGTAGCCAGGGTCAGTCCCTCTAAGAAAAGCACCAAGAAGTATCCTCAATTCATAGAAAACATGAGTTACCTCAAAGTACTCTCTTTTTTTTCCCACAGCTGAGATAAAACACAGCTTCTACGAAAAATGCTGAGATTCCAGATGTTGACAAGTAGAGCCATCTTTGTACATGACAATCTTGGAAATCCTTCTATCTGTCATTGTTATAGCAACAATATAGATAACTTCATCCGGTTCTACCTGCAATGCTTCGGTGTTGCTGAATGAAGCTTACAAGCTCTGTTGTTTTTCTTTGTAGTTCCCTATCTGATGGCAGGAGTAAGGCATGAACAGATCTCTAGAGAGTGGATACAGGTGTACAGAGCACTTTGTCATTGCTAGGACTGCTGATGCTCTTGCACATGAGTCAATCTGTCTGGCTCTGGTCCTAGTACTTAATGATCTTAAAGCATTGAGACTTACTTGACTGCCTTACAAGACTGGTCCACATTGCAATAACTCTAGCGAGGGAGAAGTATTTAACTCCTAATATTCCTCACTGTTGTGCTCATTCAGCCACCATCATTTTATGCTGCTATCAGTTGCCTGATCACACAGGCCAACACTGAACTCACCAACATCCCCTCGAAGTCTTCTTTCAGACAGTCCTGCCATAGGTTCCTGTGGGCCCAGCTCCTCCACTGCCCACTGTGGTGCCAGCATC